>SNQJ01S0038670.1:30235-47922 GCA_010110895.2 Picea sitchensis
GGAGCATGTCACCATATAGTTATAATTCCCTACAAAATGTGCACCTCAATGTTGGATTAAGCTTTGCATTTTTGTAGGTAGTATTGAGTATTTTTCAGTATAAGAAATTATAAGAAATTGTTAATGAAATGTCTAATTTTTTTGAATATGCAATTTATAGATGTCTTCATATATATAATAGGTTAGGTTTTTAACTAACAATAACCATTTTATAAAAGTGGTTGATATAAGCCAATTTGTCTCACTAATTTTAAAAAGTGGAAAATGGTGCCAATGTATATCAACTACTTTTATAAAATAGTTGTTACTAATAATATTCATTTTGGTGTCTAGTTTAGGGGTGACCTTAAATTTAAAATATTATTGTTATTTACTATATATATATATATATTTTTATTTACTAAAATTAAAATTAAAATTAAATGAAAAATATAATAAACGATCTTAAAATTAAATGAAAAATATAATAAACGCTCTTAGAACCACCTAAATTAAACCCAATTGATAATCGATATTTTTCATATTCATAAAACTTCATAATATTTCAATAAAAACTTAATAAATTACACACCCTATCTTATAATTTCACAATACTTCACAGGATTACTTTCCATAAAATAAAATAAAATTTCTTAGAATTTGAGTCAGCTATGAGTCGATTTCTTCTCCTGGCGTTCATTTTTCTTTCTTATATGATGAGTTGGTATGATTTCTTCTATTCTTCCTATCGCAACCATCGCCGTCAACCAAGATATTTTCTCCTTGAAGTTTAGTGCAGTAAAATCAAGCACGTTTTCTTTTTACTGTCATTGACTAAGCTGCTGCGCGAACTTCCATGTATTTTCCAACAAGTTTACAATCAATCCTTGTCATCCATGTTCGATACAGAAATTGAATTATATTTAGGATCAACCATGTGCATGTCTGGCCAACCGTGATTTCCATTATTTACACTAATGGTATTTGCATAATAATGTGTAGCGAATGCACCCAAGCTGTTACTACAGAAAAGATGGATGAGAATGGCCATTGATGGCGACGTCTGGCCGGATCTGATTATCAGAGTGATGGATGATCTCATGGTGGAACTTTTCAATGATTATGATCCTCTCGGGCTGAGCCCACCTGCCCTTGGAGTTCTGGATCACTCCATGTGGTAGGCCGAGAGAGAGTCACGTGTTTATGTTTAAGATTGGACTGTTCAAATCTACGATCTCCTCCAGGTTACGTGTTGAAAATCGAACGGTCCGATTAACATATCGTACGATGAAAATGGTATTCATTCTTCACGTGGCATCGATGTGACGGCTAGATTTTTACGGATCGTACGGCCTGGCAAGAAACATGTGATGCAGATCCTATGGCCAGGAAGCCGATCTGACGGCCTGGGAATAATTTATTAATTGTCCACGGCCAGACGAATGAGAAAGTAGCAGGGGAACTGTTCGCAGGTGCAGCAACAGTTCCAGATCCTATAGTTTTGGCGGAATGCCACTACGTGTGCTCGGGCCTCTCATATCGAATTGCCATTGACCTAAGCTCGGCTCTCTGATGTCGGACCATCATGAACTTTTGAAGCCACATTGATTCACGACTTACAACACTGGATGTTATATACTCTGGCTCTATTGTACTGAGTGCCAATGATGTCTATTTTCTTCTCAACCATGAGATCATACCTGATCCCAAACTGAAGCAACATCCTGATGTGCTTTTCCGGTCCACTGCATTGCTCGCCCAGTCAGAGTCTATATAACCTTGCAACTTTACTTAACCTCCCGAGACATATTGAAGTCCATATCCAACCATACAATGTAGGTACCTCAACAAATGATTTTTTGTTATCCAATATACATGTCTAGGCTCAACCATGTACTAACTCAATATGTTCAATGCAAAGAATCTATCTGGCTTGGTGTTAACCAAGTACATCAAAGATTTGATCAATTGTATGTACATCGTGGGATAAACCAAATATGAGTATGAATCACTCAATAGCTTCAAATTCATAACCATAGGTGTGGCCATGGACTTGCAGTCCATCATTCTGAATATCTGCAGGATCTCAACTCTACATTTTCCTTGGCTAAGGAAAATATCATCTGGCCTCTACCACACCTCTAATCCCAAGAAATAGTACATTAAACTTGGATCCTTCATTTCAAAATATGAAGTGATCTCCCTCTTGCACCCATCTATGAGCTTCTAATCCCATGTAAGAAATAGGACATCCACATATAGTACCAAGATTAATGGGAAATTGTCTTCAACCTTGTAGTAAAGGTTGGGATCTACATCCTCTTGGTAAACCCCAAGCTCATTAGATACCTTTCTATTCTGGCATACTATACCCTAGGTGCATGATTAATCTCGTAAGAGGCTATGTTCAATTTGAAAACATGTGAATCCTTCTTATGGATCAAAAAACCTTATGGATACTCTATGTACACTTGTTCTCCAATTGCACAATTAAATAAGGTAGTCTTGACATCCATCCAATGTAATTTACATCCCATAACAGATGCAATAGAAATAAAAGTTTTAATGGAAGTGTACCTTGCTACTAGAGAAAATATCTCATCATAATCTTCTCCCTCTTTCTTGGAGAACCATCTAGCCACAAATCACTCTTTGTAGTTCTCTATGTTTCCATATGCAACATGTTTGATCTTGTATATCCACTTGGAAGTCACCATTGAATTCCCTTATGATCTCAGAACCACTTCCCACACATCATTCATCATGATGGATTGGTACTCTTCCATCATGGAATCCTTCTACACTTGTTTCTTTGCAGCTTCCTCATAAGTGAAAGGTTCTGAATCAATGATTCTCTATGACTAAGGAAAAATCCATATCTCAGTCCTTTTGGTTGGTTGTCTTCTCTATCACTGTAGAAAATTCTAATGAAACAAGGGAATCCTCCTAGGAGATATCACATCTCCTAGAAGCCTATAAAGGTTCGATCTAGCCTCCTCAAATTATGGAACCTATCTATCTATCTTGGAAGATATCTCTCTCCCACCTAAATTTGAGGGGGAACTTCCCCTGAATGACTGACTCTTCCTCTGAGTCAAATGACTCTCTCTAAGATCGGGATCACTTTGAGTCTACATGCTCCCTTTGGAACATGACACCCTATGATTCTATACAATCTCATATCCATCTACTCCCTCTATATCTGTTTACCTCCTTTGAAGTTCGATCTCCTATGAATTGTACTGGGGAGGGCTTCTCTTCCCTACTAGATATTGAGGGATGACTCCCTCTGAACTCTAGCTCCTTCTAAGCTGGTACTTGGTGGGGCCACCTACCTCACCACTTGTGGAGCTATATATTCCTTCTCATGATGTGGATCATCAATGCCATATAACTTGAGAATATCTTAGGTCGTTTGGTCTCCCTAAAAGTATCAAAGGGATGCGTCAATGTGTCCTGCCAAGTATCATGAAGCCATGTTGACCTCCTCATAGTCACTACAACATCTCTAGGTAGATCCACTAGCCCTTCTAGCTCCACTAACTCTTCATGATGGTCTAAGGAGTGATCATCTGAACTAGATGGTTCTATACAATCATCTTTCATATCCTTCTACTCCTCACAATAAATCTTGTTGGCACAGGGGAAGACCCAAGGTTCAACGCTACAACAATGCACCAACAAAACCCTAACTACTGGCCCTTTTGGAAACACCTATGAAGCAGATGAAGTCTCACCCAAGGTAGAGACAGGGGTGGTTGTAGGAATCAAGTGTCTGCAACCTTAGCTGGGACACAGATATGTGATTATAATACTTAATAGAGCACCTAACACCGTCAGTTTGTTATTATTTAACCAATATCTACTTCGCAGATAAAACAAAGCATCATAGCATTCACCCTGATCTAATGTATTTAAGCACTTAGCATAAAGAAATGGATCAGATCTGCCAGATTCAAGCACTAATCACATTCACCTATACCAGATCTAACAGACAGATTCATCATAAGCACAAAGAATAAAAAAATCTATCTATCTATCTATATCAAGCACTTAGCAAATAACACATAAATACATCAGAACATTGCATAAAGAAGAATAACATAACATTTACATGGTTCACCCCCACCCTGGGGCTACATCCACCATCTCTTCTTCTCTATTATCTTCAATCAATCATCTACATGCACAGAGACACAAAACCCTACTCTGCATAAGACAGGATATCTGCGTGCACCTCGCCAAATCCTCCTTCCTTGAGCTAGGCCTAGAACAAAGCCTTTCATTTTCTATTACAACCACTTGCACTTAGCTCTACAGTTTCTCACAATATGCACAGAGCATCTACAAATCATACTTGCACTTAGCACTTAGCTTATCAGCCTCACATCACATAGATGTTTATTCCCCTCTCCTTACATTTCCTAGACATCTATTTATACTTTACAAAATAGCCCTAAACATGGGTAAACCCATGGGTCGACATCCCATACCCATTACATATTCCCAAATCCCAAAAAGGACCCAAAAAGAGGCCGAGATCCCGCGATCTCTGCTTCATCTTGCGCTCCGTCTTCGACAGGCTGTCAAAGTCCCAAAATAGGTCAAACTTGACCAAGGATATTCCAAAACTTGGTCAAGGGCCAACATGCCCCCAACACTCACCTGTGACTCGTCCCGAGTCACTCTGGTCTAACTAGTTCTGCTTCGAACACATCGATCTTGGCTCAAGCTGCTTCGACTTGCTACTATGCTACGACCTCCTATTCAACGAACTCTTCGATGAATTCCTTGTTGATAGGTCCCTCTAGATGTTGTTCAGCTGTAGTGACAACCTGCTCTAGCTCTTCTCCTTGGTCTTCTACCTCTGTAAACAATTGATAGGCCTTGTCTTGTACTGGTTGGAGCTTTTGAGTTACCTCCTAAACTCTACTTTGGATAGTATGGATCTGTTGTTGTGCAGTGCATTGATATTGGGAACACTTCATACTTTCTATAGTTGATAGGGACTTCAGTTGTGTCTGTATCTTTTCAGCTTGATACTTCGCCTCTTGGAGATGTGACTCTAGTGCATTCAATTCTGGGTTCTCTGTGAGTTGTTCATAGGTCCGGGCACTGCGATCAATAAGTTGCTTGCATTCTAGGGTAAGAGCCTTTAGCCTTTCAACTGCGCTCTGGGTGGTTGCTTCTCTTTGGTATCTTACATCTTGTGGGGTCTCAGGTACAATTTGTAGCTCCAAAACTGTTATGCATTGTTGTAGCTGTTGGATGGTTTCTGCGAGTTGGTTCACCTACTATGTTACTTGGTCTTCTGCCTTTATTTATAAGACTATCACATAGCGAAGTGCTCTGTTGAGCACCTCTTTTACTTCGAGTTGATCCGCGAGCAACTATTCCTTTTCTTTCTATAGTTGTTCTTTTTCTTCATCAAACTTCGCTCGGAGAGCATGCTTTTTCTATTCTGCAGCACTGCATTGCTCGATGAGTAGTCCTTGTACTAGTGTCAAAGCCTGGGTGGATTTCACTGTTTCTTCCTGAGCTCGTCGAAGGCGAGCTTCGACTGTATCGGCTAGGCGGTGGAGTTGAGCTAGCTCATCTCCCAATTCTGGTTCTTCGAGCATAGTGGAGACTACGCGGCTGGACTGTAGGGCCTGCTGTACCCCTCAAAGTTAAGTCTCAATTCGATCATACATCTCCTCTTTCTTTGCTTCTTGTTTCTCTATTATTTCCAACGAAGCATCTTGTAGGGATTCTATGAGGAAGTTGAAGTCATCGAAGGTCAGGACGGTCTGCATCTTGGTCATGGTGGCCTTCGATTTATTCTGGGAGGAAGCTTTCAAAGGTGAACCTTTCCTCTTCTTCAGGGGATGAACCTTGTCTCCTTGCTTCTATTAAAATTCTTTGTCATTCAAATCTTCGCCATCACCTCCTTGCTCTGGTGATATGGAAGAAGTCTTCACAGATGCATTGTCTATCTCTTGGACCTCTTCGGTCTTCTTTGTTCTCCTAGGTCTGGGCGTATCCTGCGCAGTTTCTGGGCTGTCAATGTCGGATATCTTCACAGGGTATGCTAGAATAAGGAGGTCCTTCGACCAGTCCTTTGTGATCTCCTCCAAGTCCTCCTCCGTCATCTTGTAGTAGGACTGAAGTTGTTTCTTTTGTTCATCGGTGCGCGTTGTGATGTAAATAAAATGTCGATTTGCGTTGAACTTAATCAAAGGCCAGAACCGGTGTAGAGTGTTCAGAGTCATGTGAGGCTCGGACTATATGGATATCTTTAGCTGATTGTAGTAGGTATGAAAAAAAAAAAATTGAATGCCATTATTTATTCATGTCTCTTGAGTACCACAGTGTACTGAACTTCGCGGCCAGTGGTTCAAATGGATTGACGTCAGGGAAGGTCGTACCTTCCAACATCTCCTAGGAAATAAAATATATAAGGATCAAGATCCAGCTGAAATGAAATTCATATCCTTGATCCTATGCTTCTCTATAGTCGAGTTCCAATTGGTTCACCAGGTACTTCGCCTAGTTCATCTAAAGGCCTTCCGCACACTTCCCTACGAGGTTGACTACAAAACCAGTGACTTGGGTAGGTCGATTCTTTATTACTAACTTCCCTGCAATCAACTGACAGGCGAGACACTGCACCACTCTGGATAGATACTACCTTTTAGCCTCACATGCCCTTCTCAACATCGCCATAAGTGTCCTTGATATTTTGTGCTAGAGCCCGATCCATGGATTTTATGGGGTAAAAATCTTGAGGATAAGGTCCTTGCATACTCAAGCCCATGATCTGATTGATCAACTTCGGATCAACTGTTATCCGATGGTTTATCCATAAATAGCCACCATGGTAACAAGACAACAACAGTTTGACACATGCATTCACCTCCTCGTGTCGTTTGAAGTGGGGAATCTTCATGACGTTCAACAGGGTAGACTACGCGAGGTTCATAGTCCATGATTGGGGGATTATCTTCGAATTATTCCCCTTAGTTCTGGTCAGGTACTTATGTGGGGCGAGCATGTTATAGACTTTGTGATCTCTAAGGTTGAAGTTGCTAAACTTCAACGCTGCAATTTTATCTTGGTCTGCTAAAACTGCGCGTATCCCCTTCGAGAGATACGCCATAACCAGGGATGATTTTAAGGATGGAAATTTATTTTAAAATGTAGAAACCTTGGCGAATATTACTGATCCTTCATATGCCAAATATAAATGATTGGCGATATTTTTGTAAAAATATTCAAATTTCTAAGGATTTTACATAGTTTTTATAAAATTTTGGCGATTCTTAAGGTAAAATAATTTTATCCTATAGAATTTGGGCGAATCATTTTTAAAATAGCGAATCTCATTTTTGGAAAAACCATGGAAAATTATCCCATGAGCGAAGTTTAGCCCCTAAAATCATCCTTGGTCATAACCAAGGTGTATTTGAAATGTATGGGCATGTTGTCTCAATTTACTGTGCCTCTTAGAGGTGGAATATAGGTGGGTAATATACTCAGGATCAATTTGGCATTCGCTAGATCATCCTTGTGCTTCGTTTGATTTTCATCTGATGGTCGGGATGGTCCGGCTCCATGAGCAGTGGACAAAGAGGCTGGAATTCCTCTCATCGATGATGCTTGTACACTTGTATACATCAACATGACTCTTTCAGTCATGAGGTTGATAGAAACTTCTTCAACATTTTTCTCTACAGTGCTCAACTCATCCGACATACACACTCGAGGTTAACAATCTCAGGTTCGGAAGGTAACTTAGACACAATAATGGGACAGAGAGAAAGAGCACAATGATCATTGTATACAATCAACTTATTATGTGGGCTCAAACTCTCAGTTATCAAAAGTGTTCTCAATGCATGGCACGATGGGATAAATAGGTAACTCGGCAACGGGTCGCTTGCAACGGGTATGAATCCTTCATTAACTCTGTTATGTACGTTATGGCGCGGTCCCAATGGTCGAATGACAATATGTCTATCCATAAATGTCTTTCTACCCGTTCGGAGCATTGGTCTAATGGTTATAATGTCCCCAAAGACTATATTGCTTCGCCATGGCGAAGTGCCACATGTCTTTGTTCTGATATCCCGACGAAGCTCCAATTTTGCAAATGTCCCTTCAACGAGGTTTCCTCTTGAACCTTCTCCAACTTGTCAATCTTAGCTCTCTTCTTAGTTAGATTTCTAGCCTTCTTTTCCAGTGAGCTTCGTCTCAATAGGCATTTTTTCGTTCTGATTCTTATCTTCTTTTGGGAAAGTTACTTCGCACTGTTGATATTCTTCCCTAAGATTCGAGGGTGATCCTTCTTCTTTATTTGGAATGGGTACTTGAATCTTCTGTGGGTCTTCTAGTGTTCTTGCAAGTTCAACATCTGTGTCTCTTGTGTTAAATAGCTTCAATATGTTCTTTTTTTCTTCAATGAAGTGTGTGATCCTTCTAGTCATGAATTCTTTTAACTCTTGCTTCTTCTGTTCTAAAACTGCTTCTTCTTCTTACCGTCTGGCCTAATTTCTTTCAATCCAAGGTTTCCCTAGTAGCATGGTAAATGTGGCACTGTTCTCAATAAATTTAATAATCTCAAAATCTTCCTCTGTCAAAGTTCCATTGGCATTCATAGGTATCTGGGTGAGCTTTCCACATAGGTTTATCAACTTTCCTTTGAATAGTCCTATTCCTCCTAAGGAAGGAATCATAGCAGGCCTCCCTATAACTTCCCAGGTTCTCTCTATCATAATATTCACCTGTGTTTCCTCATCTATAACACAGTCAATGTCAAAGTCTCATATTCTTGCTTAAAGGCATTCTTTTTCTTTGAATATCTCTGATAATCTGACATGTCGGTGGTCATTTAGGGTTTCTTTCATTTGTAGCAATACTTTTTCTGATTCTTTCTGGGATTCTGTCAGAATCTTAGATTCTGGATCTGCCTTAGGGTTTTCTTGGTTCATATTCATTCTTTCAACATTAGCAATCATTCTAGGGAAATCCAATACTTCATGGTCCATAGCTTTGCAACAAAGACAACTGGGTCTTCTCCCAAGGCATTCCTTAGCAAAATGTCTCGGTTTTCTACAACTGTAACATAGGGTTAATCCTCTCTTTCTTTTAAATGATCCCCAACCTTTTCTGCACTACATGCTAGGATCATGGTAGCTAACCTGAAAACATTTCTTTCTAGGGTCTTGCATACACTTATTAGTCCAAACATTCTTTCTATGCATAGGTATAGCATATTTTTCACTATTCTTATCAGATCTACTCATATCAAATCTTATTTCATCTATTAATACCCTAGTTTTCAAGCTAGGATAGAATCTATCAAAGATACCTAGATCCATACTGTTGAAACAAAAACTTCCACTTGTCTTACTTCTATAGAGTACAAAGATTTCATATCTAGAACTTTTCAATATTCTTACCTTTATCAGAGAACAAAGCTTTCAGATCTTACCTCTTTTAGTAAAAAAGTCTCACTTTTTCCTTTCTAAGAGCACAAAGCTTTCAGATCTTCCCTTTTTTCCTAAGATCAGACTTATTTTCCTTAGCACAGAGCTTGTCAAACTAAGTAGAGTACTGCACACTAGAGCAACAGATCTACACACAGAGATTTCACAATTTCAGGTTGGATATTTTCACAGAGCTTCTTCTTCCTTAGTTCCCAGCAATCACAGTTTCAGGTCCAGGCAATGGAACCATTTGTTGGCATAGGGGCAGGCCCAGGGTTCAACGCTACAACAACGCACCAACAAAACCCTAACTAACGACCCTTTCGGAAACACCTACGAAGCAGATGAAATCTCACCTGAGGTAGAGGAAGGGGTGGTTGTAGGACTCAAGTGTCTGCAACTTTAGCTGGGACACAGATCTGTTATTATAATACTTAATAGAGCACCTAACACCATCAGTTCATTATTATTTAACCAATATCTACTTCACAGATAAAACAAAGCATCATAGCATTCACCCTAATATAATGTATTTAAGCACTTAGCGCAAAGAAATGGATCAGATCTGGCAGATTCAAGCACTAAGCACATTCACCTAGATCAGATCTAACATCCAGATTCATCATAAGCACAAAGCATAAACATATCTATCTATCTATCTATCTATATCAAGCACTTAACAAATAACACATAAATACATCAGAACATCGCACATAGCAGAATAACATTGTATTTACATGGTTCACCCCCACCCGGGGGCTACATCCACCAACTCTTCTTCTCTAATAGCTTCAATCAGTCATCTACATGAACAGAGCCACAAAACCCTACTCCACATAGGACAGGAGATCTACGCACACCTCGCCAGATCCTCCTTCCCCGAGCTAGGTCTAGCATAAATCCTTTCACAGTTTGTTACAACCACTTGCACTTAGCTCTACAGTTTCTCACAATATGCACCGAGCATCTACAAATCATACTTGCACTTAGCACTTAGATTATTGGCCTCACATCACATAGATGCCTATTCCCCTCTCCTTACATTTCCTAGACATCTATTTATACTTTACAAAATAGGCCTAAACATGGGTAAACCCATGGGCCGACATCCCATACCCATTACATATTCCCAAATCCCAGAAAGGGGTCAAGATCCCGCAATCTCTGCTTCGTCTTACGCTCCATCTTCAACAGGTTGTCGAAGTCCCAAAATAGGTCAAACTTGACCAAGGATCTCCCAAAACTTTGTCAAGGGACAACAAATTTCCATAAGTGATACTTTATATCCCGTAAAAGTACCCTTCTTTACAGAAGATTCTAGATTTGTCCTCTTCTTCTTCGGTACATGGACATATATAGTCATGTACATAGCTCTATGTTTGCATAGTCTACTCCATGTCTCATATAGAGACTATCTAATATATTTCCTCCTTCAACTATCACTATAACTCCTCATAGCTATCACCGATGACCTACCTGGAACCAAAAAAAGAATAAGAAACAACAATTTTCTAGTGTTGTGACCAAATATTCCTCCATGGTAACTTGCAAAGAACAAGAGTAATAAAAACAACAACAATTTTCTAGTGTTGTTATCAATCATTCTTCCATGGTGACCTTCATGAAATAAAACAAGGACATCTCCATTGTAACCTCCATGGAATTTAACAAGATAACCTTCCTGGGACAAAGTCAACAACCAAGAACATCTCCTAGAGGAGATCAATTTATGTTGTAAATAAGTGCATCATTAGTACTAAACAATGGTTATTTACACAATGATCATAGTACTAACAATATTCAAGTGTTACTAAACATTTTATGGAAAAAAATACTTAGCAGTAATAGAGCTCTAAAGACTGTTGTCCTAGTTACAATATTTATTTAAGATGCAACAATGAAAAAATATCAAACCTAATATGAAAAATTGGAATCTTAATTTCTATTGTCCCATTTTCCATATACTATATGAGACATCACCACTTCTTCCTCCAACTCTTGGGCTTCCTCTGAGTGCACTAGATCTAAGATCCCTTTGGATCTACTGTCATTGCTTGGAAACTATCTTTTTTCCAAGTGTACATCTCTTGCAAATATATCCATGATATAACTTATATAGAAGTTTATACCTTTGAAATTTGTAGCACCATCAAACTTCTCTTCTAATATCCGAGACATTACATCAACAAGAAGAAGTTAGAACTCTAAATCAAAAGGTTCAATGTCCAAGAAAATGTCAACAAGCCTAAAACCCTAACAATTAAACTATGACGAAAATTCAATATGAGAAATGCAACAGGGGCACTAGGGAAAGGAAAAATTATATATGTCAATTTGTTTTTGAATCGACTTTATAATAAATTCTCAAAGATATTGACAAAAGAAAAACTATACAGCGACAAGGTGCAACAAAAAATCCCAAAGTACGATCTTCCTTCCAGTGGTTAAATTGTTCTGAAGGTAACAATCTATGAAACCATCTTAGATTTTCTTAAAGTTTCATTAGAAATACATTAACTAGAGTATGTTGATATTCTCTTAACATTGAACATCCATATACTGCAAATAAACAAAATCTAGAAGTAGATAGACAAGCATAAGAAGATGCAAATATTTATCTTGGGAAAACCCCAAACTCGGGAAAAACCAAACCCATCCAATTTTTCTTAGAGAGAATCTTTCTAATAATGAAATAAAACCATGAACAAGCTCTCTTCACAAGAGAAAAACCAACAATGAATAAACCATGATAACAAGTACTTATCTCTTCTTCTTGTTAAATCCTAGCAAGGGTGGACAACTGATAAGCACCACACAACCTTAGTGCAACGCTTCTAGAGGTAGCGCACAAGAGAAAACACCAAGAACTACCAAGAATATCCCTCCCCAAGTGTGTGCACTCTTCAAGAGAACCATAAAACAAAAAATAGTGAAATTGACACAACTACAACTGCTAGCTGCCTAGTGCGCACTGTAGAAGGAGAACTGTCTAACTATAAAAAAGAAATGATCCAGTCATGTATTTGTATTAATATGGATGTCTGTATGGGGATGACCTTTTATTCCGGGTCTTCAAATTTACTTTATTATTTTTGTGGGTCGATTTCTCTTCCTGGAAATTATATTTCCACTTTATTATTTTCTTGTGGGACAACTTCTCTTCTAGGGTGTTATTCAACTGTTCAATGGTCTTCCTTTGACTTATGGAATCTTATTCTTCTCTAAGAAAGGTTTTCCACGAGGGAATACCTCATGCTGCTACCAAAACATCAACAATATGTATATAAAGAAACTTCTCCATAGTCATATATATCACAATAAGGACTTAAATAGTCTTTTCATGAGCCATCATGGAATCACATGGAGAATATAAATTATTTATTTATTTATTTTTAAAATTGAAAATATGGAATTTAATATCACAATGTCTTTTCAAGATATAAGAGAAATGGAAAACTTTTTTGGTCTAACACATGGAATAATACACACTCAAAGATCGATTCTATATTATATATCAGACAATGACATAGATAATAAAACAATAAATCTTCATAGGAAATATATGGGAGAATATAATAGTTAAAGAAATCATTACATTTATGAAATTGGAAATGTTCAAGTTTTCCACTTTAAGAAGATCTTCCAATTAGGTGGATATATGGTTTGCTAGTATGGAAGTTGGCGATTGGAAATCTATGTCTATGTGAATGGAGTTGGAAGAATGACAATTTATTCAAGTTCATAAGACTATGGATTATGAAGTTTTCCATTAGTGAAAGGAGAGAGTAAAGACCTTTAGAGGAAAGGGTCATGTAAGAAATAATTTTTTGAAAGGTAACACCAACAAAGCCTTGCCCATTATGGACCATGTTAAATATTTTATTAGAAAGTTTGAGTAAGATCTCATCCTATGGTTGTAATAGATGTATCAATTGAGTTGGTAGAGTGTACATCTCTAGTTAGAACCTTCAATTTGGAATTATTTTGAGATAAACTCATATTCAACATATTAGGGGAGTATGGTATAGTGTATAATATTACAACAAAGTGGAAGGGGACATATAAGTAAGCTAGTCGATGGATCTTCATTAATGGAGTGATTGGGATCTTGTGGTGAGCATATTTTGGTTTTCAATCCATTCTTAAGGCATGAATGGTTTAATGAATTAATTTACGAATCTAGTCTACATCGGCCCAATACTTTTCCTTGTATCCCAAGTCTAGGAGATAATAAGAAATAAAGAAAAAACCATTCAATTGTATGTTAATAATTCCATCTTCACGATTGTGTAGTCTCCTATCATAAACATTCGTGCTACTACACCAAGAAAATTGAAATTTCTAATCGATACCAATAGTTCATTATGCATATACCGATCACTATTATTGATGAGAACAGACACAACTTTACACTTATGTTGATTAATCAAACTTCATTTGATACTACTGTAGTAAACTTACTTCAAGAAGGGTTTCCATTGCTAATAAATTTATTATATGACTTAACAATGTTCTACTTGAGTTATTTATAACTGATTGTTAATAATTTAATTACATTGCACTATTGAATCATTGACAACAAATCACGCAACTACAAATTTTGAGGGCCATGTAAAGACACGTGTCATATACAAACTAAAAATTATTGCATTAATACAAAATTGCAAGTAATATAAATTATAGTACAACACAAAACTATAATGTTTCACAACCTTGGGCTCACACAACAACACTTATAGCCTTTCTCACAATTACACTTGCAACATTGATGGTCACACTTGTTTGTCTACTAAACTTATTGTCTCCATAGAAAATATGTAGGTGTTATGATCTATGGAAACACAATGCAACATCATCAAAACATTAACCAATAAGGAAACTCTAATAAAGGATTGCACTTTTACCTTTATAGAATTGGTTTGGTTTCTTTGAAAATTATTTGACCTAGTTTGATCTGTAAAATGTCATGGATATTCCATTGAAATGGTTCATCATAATAGATATTATAATGTTCTACAATATTTTAATCATGCAATATAATATTGTAGACTTAATATTTCTACCTAAAATGAAAGAGATAAGCAATGACACACCATTCACACGATGAACATAATATCTTCCCTGGGAAAATGCTATACGNAAAACTATAATGTTTCACAACCTTGGGCTCACACAACAACACTTATAGCCTTTCTCACAATTACACTTGCAACATTGATGGTCACACTTGTTTGTCTACTAAACTTATTGTCTCCATAGAAAATATGTAGGTGTTATGATCTATGGAAACACAATGCAACATCATCAAAACATTAACCAATAAGGAAACTCTAATAAAGGATTGCACTTTTACCTTTATAGAATTGGTTTGGTTTCTTTGAAAATTATTTGACCTAGTTTGATCTGTAAAATGTCATGGATATTCCATTGAAATGGTTCATCATAATAGATATTATAATGTTCTACAATATTTTAATCATGCAATATAATATTGTAGACTTAATATTTCTACCTAAAATGAAAGAGATAAGCAATGACACACCATTCACACGATGAACATAATATCTTCCCTGGGAAAATGCTATACGAGAAAAACCCAACCAAAAGGTGAGGCATGTTCTTTGATCCTTTTTTCTTCATTATGAAATGCAAGTACAAATAACGGGGCCCACACTATGGATATTCCATGGACACTATGGCCAATATGGTTGCTATAGGGTCTCCTCCCTTTGATCTCCCTCAATATCTCACTCTCATTTCTATGTCGTCATATGGAACAATACTTTATACAATAAGACTATAACCCCTAACTTTCTTAGAGACCTAGTGTTTAACATAGATTGATAGTCATGTAGGGTTAGGCTTAGGGTTTTCAAATACCTCAACCCTTAATTATTATTAATTGTTTTGGACCCTCTAGACTAATATTGAAATACCACATCTATGAATAATGGAATTCGACGTGGCATCCGCTCAATATCATGAGGGTAAAACATATAGGTCAAATTGGATGAGGCACAATTTCCACATACTCCAATTGAGGTTATTTTCATGTCATTGGAAATATATCAAATTTTGAAATAACATAAATAGGTTTGAATTATGCTTGCAAATTTTTGACCCCAAAAATAGTCATGTAAGGCCTCAAACATGCTTTGAAAGGTTCTAGACCCCAAGTATTCAAAGTGAGACATGCCCGTGAAATGGGACCTACAATTCAACAACTCCAATTTTTCCACCCCAAAAGTACCAAAATACATGACAAATTATATGATGATCCAATCCATATCAATCATTTTTATCTAACATAGGGTATGTTATGTGTGGTTTAATTCTATCAAGTTTGAATCAATCTAGTTCCTTAAGATGCTTTGCTTTCTCAACACATTTTTTCTTAGTCAAGAATCTTCCCTATCATCACCTATCTAAATTGTGGATATTGTTTTGTGTTTCTACATCAATCCTCTCCATAAATTTATACTCTATTAAGTGTACACAATTTTATCTAGAGTCTTACATAACTATAACTTGATTTACTCTTCTTACAATTCTCTCATGTAGTAAAAATGAATTGAAATATGTTTGTAGTTTTGTAAGGTCATTGACACATACTAAGCAATGATTTATTTCTAGGGAATATAGGAGCAAGAAACTAAAAAACATTTCCAAAAGAACATCTATATCACCATAACATATGCACCTTGTTTTCTGCAATTTTAGGTAACTAAGAAATCCTTTAACAATGATCATAAAGAAGACAATGTTCAATAGTTTCACAAGGTTGTTGGACCCACTTAAGGAATTGATTTGTCACTGTGGCATGTTTGGAATAATTATAGATAAAAAAAATTCAAAGTAGATGGTAAATGGTTCCAATTAAGACTCTGTAAGGTCAAGAATAATTTTACTGCTTCTGGAAGACTCAACCAAGCAAGGTCTTCCATGACTAAGAGTGAGCCTAAGAAGAATATTTTCAATGTTACAAGTTCTGATAATGATATGATGACCTTTCTAGTTGATTTTGTGAAGATTATGGAAGATGTTTTTTTTAAACAAATAGAAGCCCTCCAACAATAAAATCAAGCTATGTGAAACAAGATACTCCATTTGGAAAGGAAATCCCAACAAAATATATTTCAACCTAGAGGGTGAGGTGGTTGGGATAGACCTAGAAAACCTCAACATGATAAAGAACAAAAGGTACCCAAACACCTTAGACGAAAACAATGTGGTAGAAGAAGATCCTTTTCCATGGTTTAAACCTTGTGATTTGCTGTATAAACAAGACACATGTTTAGTTTCTGAGGAAGCTACTAGATTAGCAAGTAAGAGTTACAATGATGGGCCAAGAAACTCTATCAACTATTTGCATGATTTTTGTGATGAGATTAATTTTTTCTCTAACTCTCCTAATGAACAATTTAAATGGGAAAAGGAAAGGGACCTTGACCAAGCCACTATTTCGAGAGATCTAGCCCCTAAACCAACTCAGGAAGAAATAAAGAGGAAATCCTAGAAAAGGACTGGGTCACTTAACCAAGGGATAAACAAGTTCAACCTCAACCCCAAGAACCTCCAACCTAGCCAAGTGATCCTAGTCCACAACCTCAAATGTCCCAAGATATGCCACCCCAAGTGATGTCACAAAGAGAACAATCAATTCACTCAACAAAGACTTTAAGTGATGTTTTCGACATGTCAAAAGCTACTTGTGAAGATATCGATATTGATTTGAATGCTTAATTTTCCAAATACAATATCTCTCCCTTTCTTAGAGTTTGTGAAGAAGTCATAAAAAAAAAAAAAATCAAGCAATATTTGGTATTAAGTGAAGGAAAGTGTTAAGGTCCTATAAATTATAGGAAGTCTGATTATTTCGTTTCTATGTGTTTTTTCTCTCATGACAAAAGCTCCTGGCTTGCCTGGTTTCCTTGGATGAATTTTCCCCTACGTTCATTTTTTCCCAATCCTTCATTCACTGCTGCACCACTTACTCCCCTATCCATTCATCCTATTCACCCCATCTTTCTCCCGCCAATCTTCCCTGAATAAAACAAAGTTAGATAACCTAGGATAGATAATTAAATAAAATTTGATTAGTTTAATAACTAATTAAATGTATAATAAATTAGTAGGTTAGTAATTAGATTAGGGTAATAAGTGATAGTTTGAATAATAAATTAAAATAATTAATAAATAATTAATTGTGAATAAGTAATAATAATTTTAAGTTAAAATAAT
>SNQJ01S0038670.1:52906-83400 GCA_010110895.2 Picea sitchensis
AACTTGAACAAGGGTGGGGGTGGGGGTGGGGTGCAGGGGGTGGGTGGGTTCGAAAAGTGGTTTCCACCCCGCCACTTTTAACCTCCCTATGTTTTTGGACCCCCCCTCCTAAACCAATTACCACTCTATCGCCCCTCCGAAATACCACTTTCCCCCCTCCAAAAGCCACTTTCCCGAATTCAAAAACCATTTTTTTATCCATTTCGACCTGTCGTTTTCCAAGGCAATTTTCAAGAAAACTAGGAAAAAGAAAGAGTTTTTTTCTTAGCACGGGAAAAATAACAATAACCTCTTCCAAATTTCTCATATCTATTACATATTGCGAGAATCGAGAGCATCTTTGAACCCTATTTTTCGAGATTCGTGATTTTTCTGTTTGACACATATTTTTCAAATGCAGATCCCGGTTAAATGAGGGTGAATTTAAAAAAACCGAGAGAGGTGTTTTCTCAAAACAAGATGATCTACAAAAACCTCCCCCATATTTTACAAAACTATCTCATATTGATATATTCAAAGAGATCACTGTACCTTATTTTTAAGAATTTCGGTAGGAAGAAAGTCATTGAAAAGGACAGATGGAAAAGAGATCAGATTCAAAGGCACATATCACCCTCAAATCCCATCAAAATAGTTCCAGATCTCTGAATGAAACTCAACAAACCTCTATGATTGTAATAGTTAGTTTAGATTTTTCTTAAAATAAATCCTTCTCATTTATGACATGATCCTTTGTAAACAACTGATAAATACTTCCCATTTTGAAGTATTATGGGCTAGGAACTTTTTGAAGGATGGGACTGATATTGTAGATAAGCTCATAGAGTCTCCCTTTTTCAAATTTCAGTAATACAGTTGCGGCATTTACAGGAATATTGTGTCATTTATGTTGGTGAAGTACATATGCCTTTGTTTATGTTTTCCTTTCTCTGTTATAATTTTATGTGTTTCCAATCCGAATTATTCAATAGAAGACTGAAGAACATAATTTTTTTTAATGTAAACTATTTTTCTGGTTTTGGATAATTTCAATGTTTTCTACTTGAGGGTTAGTTCCATAATTCTTAATTTCTCTAGAATAATATGATCCCCTCACCTTTCTTTCAAATCACTCATCAACCTTAAGAATCCAACGTAGGTGTCTATCCCGCCCTGTAATGTTTATTGTATAACCTATCTTGATTGAACACATACTCTTTGACTCTATTTCCCAATGGCCCTCCTTGGTTGTTCCGACCAAATAATTTATAAAACCAACCCTTGCACTATCATAACTAGCCTAAAATTTCCATCAAACAAGCTAAATCAGATAGAGAGATCCCTCTCTTAAGCTAACAAGGCTAGATCCCAGCTTCCAAAGTGGTTTTGTGGTTACCTCTGTCAATTTCTTTGTCAGACTGAGAAATTACAGAGTGATAACAAAAAGGAAGAGTCCTCTAAAAATACATGTGTAATATTGAAAATTGTGGAAAAATGAGGATTGAATGGAGGACACAACCTGTTTTACATATATTTTCAAGTGAACATTTTTTTATTGCACAATTGTTTGTTGGACTTTGGGGAATCAACCAATGTTATGCCCTTGAAAACAATGAAACAATTAGTCTTCAAGGTAACAAGACCATACCAGATCATTTGTGCCATGGATAGGAGAGAGGTATAAGTGATTTGAGTGATAAACAATTTGGGTGTAAGATTGAATATGTATAGATGTTGTTGTCATTGATATACCAAACTCCCAAGGAATGCTTTTTTCGAGGAATTTCAGTGCTCATTTAGGGTGATCCTTTCTTCACACAGACCTAGGATTTCTTTTTCCTAAGGTTTTTCCTTGTTTATTAGTCATAATTAGTCATTATCCAGTCTTATATATTTTAGGGGAGAATATTCCAGCTGAAGAATATTCTCTTTCAGTTGACACTTCAGTTTGACTAGTTGAGTTAAGTTTAGATGCTGCATTGGTTTTGTCACCATGCAAAATTGGGATCATCAACATGATAATTAGACCTTGCCTTGGTATCATCACTAGACTGGCGCATTACCCTTGATTCCCTAAGTTAAATCCTCACTACTCTCTGTTTAGTCAGTTAACTGAAGACTAGTTGACTAGTTAACTCAACTAGGTGGCAGTTCACTCCCGTAACTTCCTGAGACACTAGACTAGGTGGAAGTTCACTACCATAACTGTTGGTGTGTGTAAAAATCCCTCTAGACCACCATGATGGCGCATTAGTTATCCTCCAGTGTGCACTCATTGAGTTATACAGAGTATATCATGTGTAAATTATTCATTATTCATAACGGTTAATGAGAATTCTTTCATTCTTTCTCTCCTTCTTCTTCTTTCTCAAATTCTCTCTGCAAATGTGTGTATTATATTTTTGCTAGATTTAATCTATGAATTTTCAACACATTTACATGGTATTAGAGTTGACAGACTGCTAAGCAAAAGCTACACTAAATTTTTTTGTAGGTACAACAGATTGAAGACAACAGAAAAAATGGATTTCCAAAAAGAATTCATTCTTGCACCTTATAAATATTTTGCATGGAAGGATAAAATATACATACATATCCGAACCATAGGGTTGTACATGTTAACATTGAATATAGATACAGAACCAACATCATCCATAGAAACATCAAAGTATTTAAATTGCATGGATGAGGCACTCGAAACAATTTGCAGTCTTATTTCACTCGATCTCCTTTTTTGATGCATGAGCATCCACATCAAAAGGAAGCAGATGTGGAAATAGAATGGACACCTCAACACATAGAAGGAGCTGAACTGACAATTAACTAGCTTGGAATCGATGCGACGACTTTTTGGACTTCTTGTTAATTAATTTTGGTTGTGTAAAACCTAGCCACCGTTTGAAATGATGAAACCATTGTAAATCCTTTACATGACTGTAAATGTATTACAGGTGTGGGATATTATCCCTGATTAGTCATTAGGTTGCATTAATTGAGTAGGTAACCGCTTGAACAAAATGTAATAGTATTTAGATAGGAGGAAGAAGAGCAAAAAAGATTTGGGTCCTTAGACAAGTTTTCTTGTAATAGTTGTAAAGGATAAACGACTGTAATTATGTTTTCTTCTAAAATGAATAGAACAGAGGAAATTGACCCAAATACACAGTGTTGATATTGTTATGGTTTGACTGTGTTTTTATGTGTTTGTGTGAATGGATGATGTTGATAGTGAATGAATTAATAATTGAAAATTGTTTATCTTCTGTAATATTATGAAAGGAGTGCATGAAGAGAGCAAGGAGTGAGTGTGAAGAAGTCTTTTTTGACTTAAATATCATAAGAGATAGCGGGGAAATTCCGTATGTAGAGTGTGCATATTGAGCGTAAGGAGTGGGTATAGAAACAAACTTGTGTTAAAGTTTGAAATATCAAGAGGTTGAGCTCAGAGTATGCTCAGAGAGCATCAAAAAGTCTTTTGAAAAAGACACAGAGTGCAAGTGTGCGTTAAGGGGTGAGATTTTAATTTCATTTGCCAGATGTTCAGGAGGAGTAGTGGTTTTAAGTCTCGAGAGGAAACACTTAGAAAAGTTTCTAAGTTTTGAAGAGTTGAAGAGTTCAGAGGTGGAGCACAAAAAATTGAAGTTCAAAGAAAGAACAAGTACAAAGGATTGAGCGGGAGAAATCCTTCAGAAAATAATTTTGAAGATTAGACAAGATCGAGGGTCAAGACCCATTCAGAAAGAGTCGAAATCTTACAAACCGTTATATCTCGGAGAAATAACGCATTGGTTAGTTGCGAGGACTCATCGGAATTTTGCGAAAACAAAATATTTGGAAGAAGAAGAGTGAAATTCGTGAAATAGCGAAACGCGAAATCCTGAAATCATCAGGACCGTCCATTGAAAGAGGACATGTGGCGACAGATCAACATTTTGTTGATTCATAAATTGAGAATTTGGAGGTACGAGTCACGAGGATTCATTAAACGTGAAATCGCTACGTAATCACAACCGTTGACTGGAGACCTCATCTGGACTGTTGATATAATCCAAATATTTCACAATTTCGGGTATCGGAGGATCGGGAGAACGGAGGTGAATCACATCAGGAGTTCCTGATATGCGAAATACCAACGCGCTTAGAAGGATTGTCCCCATGTCATAGTGAAGGGTCAAATGGATGGAGGATAAGGGAGGAGATAACATGCACTAGACCCTTGTCGAAATTTCGAGACTCAGAAGTTCGAAGAACAGAGAGTCAGTTGACTCATATAGCCGATATGTGAAATATCAATGCACCTTTTCGAATAAGCGTGTGGTCAAAAGGAATGGTCATGTGGAAAAAGGATTTCACTTAGTGCTTGTTCATGTAGGCAAAAGTTTCATAGAGACCTATGGATTGTTTTCTTAGAGGTTCCAACAGGGAATTAAAGGCTGCTTCAATTTAGTCTTGAGAAGATCCTAGACCAGGAGGTTGTGCAACCCTTGGAGAGGAGGGGGTATGCACCAAGTGGTATTAGAGCCTGAAAAATATTTGAAGTTGAACTTAGTGTGTTAGGAATAGTTGAAGCGATGCCACCGAGGATACGCACATGACCACCTATGGAAAACCTTGCTATAGGAAGAGAAGTGAGAGAACTTCACCCAAGATTGGAAATGATGGAAGAAATGCAAAGGATAACACATGTGGCTGAAGATGTCAGTGATGTAGAAAGCGAAGAAATAGAAGTTAAATAAGATATAGTGGAAGATGAAGGTGAAGAACGCTTGTTGAAAGTTGTTGTGAAGTTGGGAGCTAGAGAAAAGATGCGTGTTCCCATGTATGAAGGTAATTTGAATGCCAAAGAACTATTGGATTGGATAAGGTCCATGGATAAGTAATTCGACTATGAAGAGGTCAATGAAGGAAGGAAGGTGAGACATGATTTCACCAGATTAAAGGGACATGCAACATTGTGGTGGGATGAACTGCAGAAAGAAAGGAGGAGCAAAGGAAAACATAACATAAAGAATTGGGACAGGATGGTAGCCAAACTGAAGGCTAAATTCATACCTAAGGATTACTAGATAGAGTTGTTCAGAAAATTGTAGAACCCAAGGCAGAGGGGTATGACAGTGAAAGAGTATACAGAAGAATTTTATAGGCTGAATATTAGGACTGGACAAAGAGAGAAGGATGGTGAAAAAGTTGCCAGGTATATAAATGGTTTGAGGTATGAAATTCAAGATGAAATCAATATGATGACTGTGAGGACAGTGAAAGATGCTTATCAGATTGCACTGAAGGTAGAAGAAAAGTTGGCTAGAAATTAGAGCTAGCGGAACAGAAGAAGAGGCTTAAATAGAGGTGAGGGAGTTGTCTATGATAAGGCACTGAAAGCTAATGATGCGAATGAGAAATCATATTGTCATTTTGAAAGAGGGGGAAGTTCCCAAAGAAGACTGTTTGGTGGGAGAAATTATTTTCCTCGAGGAAGAGGAAGAAGTAGAGGAGGTGGAGTTAAATGGTATGCCTATGGAAAGACATGACATATGTCTTGGGAATGTCCCAAGAGGAAGAGAGAAGGGGGAGGAGAAGCACACATTTCTGAAGCCTAAAAGAATGTGGAAGCAGAGGCAGCAGAAGGAGGACAAAATCTTATGATGAGGAAATTTCTTCTAAATCTAGAGAAAGAAATAGAAGACCTAGTTCAGCGAACGAGGTTGTTCAGGACTGCTTATAAAACAAAGGACACAGTTTGCAAGATGATTATATACAATAGAAGTAATGATAATTTAGTATTAACAGAGATGGTGGAGAAGCTGAAGCTAGAGACAATTGCACATCCAAGTCCATATAAAGTATCATGGTTGTAGAAAGGACATCAAGTAATGGTAATTCAACAATGCAAATTTAAATTTAAAATAGGAGGCTATAAAGATGAGATTTTGTGTGATGTAATTCCCATGGAAGTTTGATAGGAATGTTGTCCATGATGGGAGAAAAAATACCTATACTCTAGAAAAGAATGGTAGAACCCACATGTTACTACCAATAGAAGAGAAGAAAGTAAAGGAAGAACCCAACACAAGAATACTTCTCATGAGTGGGAAGGAACTCTTGAAGGAGGTCAAGAAAGATTAAGAAATGCAATTTATTTTAGTGAAGAAGCCAAGAGTTATCCTTACCAATAATTATGTGGATGATTTACCTGAAGAAATCGAAGAATTGTTGGAGAATTTTGCTGACATAGTAGTGGATGAGTTGCCTCACTCGTTACCACCTATTAGGAGTATTAGCCACCATATTGACTTGATTCCAGGAGCTAGTTTTCTGAACAAAGCAACGTATTGATTGACACCTCAAGATAATTAAGAAGTTACGAAGCAAGTTCAAGAGTTGTTGGATAAAGGTTTAGTCAGGGAAAGTCTAAGTCCATGTGTAGTGCCAACTGTATTGAGTCCAAAGAAGGATGGGGGATGGAGAATGTGTACAGATTCCAAAGTCATCAACAATATTACCATCAGGTATAGATTTCCTTTACCTAGGATGGATGATTTGATGGAATGTTTGAGTGGAGCAAGTTATTTTTCAAAAATAGACTTGAAGAGTGGATATCATCAGATAAGAATGAGAGAGGGAGATGAGTGGAAGACAACATTCAAGACAAATGAAGTTTTGTTTGAATGGATAGTCATGCCATTTGGATTGACAAATGCTCCAAGTACATTTATGAAGTTGATGAATGAAGTACTGAAGGAATTCATAGATAAATTTGTCATTGTATATATGGATGATATATTAGTTTTCAACAAAACAAAGGAAGAACATTTAAGGCACTTGACATTAGTGATGAGGAAATTGCAGTAAGAAAAGTTGTTAATAAACTTGAAGAAAAGTTCTTTTATGAAGACAGAGCTCATATATTTGGGTTTTGTGATCTCTTCAAATGAATTGAAGATGGATCCAGAAAATGTGAGAGCAATCAAATAATGTCTGTCACCCAGGAGCATATTTGAGGTGAGAAGTTTCCATGGTTTAGCAAGTTTTTATAGAAAGTTTATCAAAAANTGTTTGAGTGGAGCAAGTTATTTTTCAAAAATAGACTTGAAGAGTGGATATCATCAGATAAGAATGAGAGAGGGAGATGAGTGGAAGACAACATTCAAGACAAATGAAGTTTTGTTTGAATGGATAGTCATGCCATTTGGATTGACAAATGCTCCAAGTACATTTATGAAGTTGATGAATGAAGTACTGAAGGAATTCATAGATAAATTTGTCATTGTATATATGGATGATATATTAGTTTTCAACAAAACAAAGGAAGAACATTTAAGGCACTTGACATTAGTGATGAGGAAATTGCAGTAAGAAAAGTTGTTAATAAACTTGAAGAAAAGTTCTTTTATGAAGACAGAGCTCATATATTTGGGTTTTGTGATCTCTTCAAATGAATTGAAGATGGATCCAGAAAATGTGAGAGCAATCAAATAATGTCTGTCACCCAGGAGCATATTTGAGGTGAGAAGTTTCCATGGTTTAGCAAGTTTTTATAGAAAGTTTATCAAAAAATTTAGTGGTATATGTTCACCCATGATGGACACTGTGAAGAAGAAACATAAGTCTTTTAATTGGACAGAGTAGGCTGAGAAAAGATTCAGAGTGTTGAAAAACAAGATAACAAGACAACCAGTTCTGGTTTTACCAGATTTTGGAAAGACATTTCAGGTGAGGTGTGATGCAAGTGTGATAGCCATTGGAGAAAATTTGAGTCAAGATAATAGGCCAGTTGCTTATTTCAGCGAGAAATTGAATGATGCTAAGGAGAAATATTCTACATATGACGAGGAATTTTATGCAATGATTCACGCTTTGAAAATATGGAGACATTATTTAATTCTAAAGGAGTTTGTCTTGTATAGTGATAATCAAGATTTGCAATTTATTACTAGGCAAGAGAAGTTGAATCAGAGACATGTTAAGTGGGTAGAATTCATGCAGAACATTACTTTTGTTATTAAACATATTTATGGAACTGCTAACAAAGTTTCATATGCTTTGAGCATGAGAAGTTTGCTTATACAAGAATTTCAAGTGAAGACCTTAGGGTTTGAGCACCTTAAGGAAATGTATCAGGAAGATTCAAATTTTAAGGAGGTTTATGAAGCATATGAAAATCATTTGTTGAGGGATAACGACTCATGGTCAGAATATTTGATCCAGAATGGATTGTTGTTTAAAGGAAGCCAATTGTGCATATCAAGATGTTCAATGAGAGATAATTTGTTGAAGGAAAAACATAGTGGAGGTTTAGCCGGACATTTTGGGCATGATAAAACATTTGCACAATTGAGTAGTTTGTATTATTGGGCAGGTATAAAGGAATATGTGAAGAAATTTGTAGACCGATGTAATATTTGTCAACATGCAAAAGGGAAGAGACAAAACACTGGTTTGTATCAACCATTGCCTATTCCAAAAAGACCTTGGGATGCAATTAGTATGGATTTTGTATTGGGATTACCTAGAGCCCGGAAGGGAAGTGATTCCATATTTGTTTTGGTCGATAGATTTTCCAAGATGGCACATTTCATACCATACCATAAGACAAATGACGCAACACACATAGCCAATTTGTTTTTCAGAGAAGTTGTGAGATTACATGGATAGCCCAGAAGCATAGTTTCAAACATGGATACTAAGTTTGTGGGACACTTTTGGAGGACTCTATGGAAGAGGCTAGGAACTAATTTATCGTTTAGTTCATCATATCACCCTCAGACAAACAAACAGACTGAAGTGGTGAATAGGAGTCTGGGAAATGTTTTAAAGAGTTTAGTCACTAAAAAAGGTCGTCAGTGGGATCAGATTCCAGCACACGCAGAATTTACATTTAATAATTCAGTTAATATAATCACTGGAAAAATTCCATTCGAGATAGTAAATGAAAGACAGTCGAGAGGGGTTGAAAAATTGAGAGAATTGAAACAAGATGAATTCAGGAGCGCTGGAGCAGAAAAATTTGCTACAGAAATGCAAATACTTCATGATCAAGTTAAGAAGAAGATACAGGATATTAATCAAAAGTATAAGGACAGAGTTGATCAGAAAATAAGGGAAGTTCAATTTGAAGTGGGAGATGAAGTTTTAGCTCATTTGAGGAAGGAAAGGTTTCCCAGAAGAACATATAATAAGTTGAAGATGAAAAAGATTGGACCATGCAAGATCCTTAGAAAATTTGCAACAAATTCTTATGAGATTGAGTTGCCAGATAATATTGGGATATCACCGATATTCAACGTTGCATATTTGTATCCTTGTAACATACATGATACAAGAGAATTGGATGATGAAGAAGATATTTAGTGGGAATAATATATGCCCATAGTAGAAAAACCTGAGATGGAGAAAATTTAAGAACAAAGATTTTGAAGGAAAATTAAAGAAAAATGTATCCTAAATATTTGGTAAAGTGGAAAGATCACCCAATGGAAGATTCAAGTTTTGTAATTGAACCTGATATTTTGAAACATGGAAAGACAACGTGAGAGCTCATGGAGAAGAGTCCATGAATATTTTAGCTAGAGGAGTATGATGCAGGAGCATCACAATCACATCAAAAGGAAGCGGATGTGGAATTGGAATCGACACCTCAACACATCGAAGGAGATAAACCGACAATTAACAATATTGGAAGCGGTGCAAAGACATTTTGGAATTCTCATTAATTAATTTTGGTTGTGTAAAACCAGGCCACCGTTTGAAATGACAAAACCATTGTAAATCCTTTACACGACTGTAAATGTATTACAGGTGTGGGATATTATCCCTGATTAGTCATAAGGTTTCATTAATTGAGTAGGTAACCACTTGAACATAATGTAATAGTATTTAGATAGGAGGAAGAAGAGAAAAAAAATCTCTCAGTCCTAAGACAAGTTTTCTTGTAATAGTTGTAAAGGATAAACGATTGTAATTATGTTTTCTTCTAAAATGAATAGAACAAAGGAAATTGACCCAAATACACAGTGTTGATATTGTTTTGGTTTGACTATGTTGTTATGTGTTTGTGAATGGATGATGTTGATAGTGAATGAATGAATAATCGAATGAGTTCAATTGTTTCTCTTCTATAATATTATGCAAGGAGTGCATGAAGAGTGCAATGAGTGTGTGAGAAGAAGTCTTTTTTGACTTAAATATCATAAGATATAGCGGGGAAATTCTGTATGTAGAGTGTGCATATTGAGCGCAAGGAGGGCGTATAGAAACAAACTTGTGTTAAAGTTTGAAAGCTCGGGAGGTTGAGTGCAGAGTATGCCTGGAGGGTGTCAGAAAGTCTTTTGAAAAAGACACAGAGTGCAAGTGTGCGTTAAGGGGCGAGATTTAAATTTCATCTGCCAGAAGTTCAGGAGGAGTAGTGGTTTTAAGTCTCGTGAGGAAACACTTAGAAAAGTTTCTAAGTTTTGAAGAGTTGAAGAGTTCAGAGGTGGAGCGGAGAAAATTGAAGTTCAAAGAAAGAACAAATATAGAGGATTGAGAAGGAGAAATCCTTCAGAAAATAATTTTGAATATTTGATAAGATCAAGGGTCAAGACCCATTCAGAAAGAGCCGAAATCCTACAAGCTGTTAGATATCGACGAAGTAGCACACTGGTTAGTCTCGAGGAGTCATCAAAATTTCGCGAAACCAAAATATTTGGAATAAGAAGAGTGAAATTCATGAAATCATGAAACGTGAAATCCCAAAACCATCAGGACCGTCCATTGAAAGAGGACACATGGCGACAGATCAACGTTTCACTGATTTGTAAATCGAGAAGTTGGAGGTACTAGTCATGAGGATTCATAAAACGCGAAATCGTGACATAATCATAGCCACTGACTGGAGAGCCATTCTGGACCATTGATCTAATCTGAATATTTCAAAATTTCGGGTATCAGAGGATCAGGAGAACGGAGGTGAATCACATCGGGAGTTCCTGATATGCGAAATCCTGACGCGCTCATAAGGATTGGCCCCAGGTCATAGTGAAGGGTCAGATCGATGGAGTATCAGGGAGGAGCTAGTATGCACTAGACCCTTGTCGAAATTTCAGGACTTAGAATTTTGAAGGATGAAGAGTCGGTTGACTCATATAGACGATACGCAAAATGGCGACGCGCCTTTTCAAATAAGCGTGTGGTCACAAGGCATGGTCACATGGAAAAATTCTTTCACTTAGCGCTTGTTCACACGAGCAAAAGTTTCATAGAGACCTTTGGATTTTTTTCTTAGAGGTTCCAACAGGGAATCGAAGGTTGTTTCGATTAAGTCTTGAGAATATCCTAGACCGAGAGGTTGTGCAGCCCGTGGAGAGGAGGGGGTCTGCACCATTTTTCATATATCTTCCTATAATACTCCCAATGAAGCCCGGACCACCTTGAAAGGGATATTTGGAAAACATGATGAGATGAGGGGACACATGCTGGAGGTGGAGCTTCTCACATTGGATCCAAAAAACTTCGAGAATATCCAAGATTTCTTTACAAAATTCAAGGATTTACTGTCACAACTCAAAGCTTACGGGGTTGATAAATCGAAGGAGGAGAAACAAATGGTTCTCACCATTCTCTCCAAGATTAGTCCTGAATTCTCTGTATTCATATCCACATTCAATTCTGTCAAATTCACCTCTGGAGCCAATTGGAAGATGCCTTCTCTTGAGGACTTTATCGAATCCTTGACACAAGAGAAAACCAAGCTCATCAACATGGGTACAATCAAAGGACAAAGGGTGCATGCACTCACTATGCATGATGGCAGCCACAAATATCAGAAATATAAACATAAATATAAACATAAATCTCATGCACATTTGAAGAAGGAAGGGTACACAAAACCCTTCACCGATGCCTCTGGATCCAAAGGGGAAAATGGAAGAAAAAGGGAGAAATGCACATACTGTCACAAAGGATTCCATTCAGAATTTGCATGCATGTAAAAACAAATATATCTGATGTCTCAAATACTTCAACAAAACACCCTTGGAGATCACATCCCCGAGGGTGCCAAGAAGAAGAAGCTAGAAGATTTGAATTCCAAGAAATGTAATTCTAGCCATGCCTTGATTGCAATCAACTCCTCTCCCGATGCTTGGATCGTAGATTCAAGAGCATCACATCACATGGCTTCCTTAAAAGCAGTATATTGTTCTTTGGATGCATGCAAAGGTCCTCCTATTCTGATGGGGGATAACTCTTCTGTCGAAGTCACCGACAAAGGAAGGATTGAAGTCACCAACAAAAGCTTCGAGAATGTGATGCACGTTCCAAAACTTTTTGTCAACCTTCTCTCCATGTATCAGATGATGAATTTCGGCACTAGAAATAAATTCATATTCACACCAAATTTCATGGACATCTATGACATGAAAACCAACTCCAGGGTTTCTACCAGTGATGTAAATCATCAGTCTAGATTGTATACATTTTTTGAATTCATTGAACTTGATTATTCTTTACTGCTTACTCATGCTGATGAAAGTAGTAGGATATGGCATGAAAGGTTTGGACATTTGAATTTTAGATACATGCAACAAATTAGCAAGAAAATATTGGTTGATGGTCTACCAGACATCTATTTCTCCAAGGGAGTGTGTGAGGGATGTGTTCTCGGAAAACACCCTCAAGAGAAATTCGACAAAGGAAAGTCGCAGTGAGCTTCCACACCTTTAGATATGATCCATAGTGACCTTATGGGTCCTTTTCCACATCCATACATTAGCAAAGCGAGGTTTGTTCTTATTTCTGTTGATGATTTCTCACATTTTACATGGATCTACTTTCTCAGGAAAAAATATGCGGTCTTTCAACACCTCAAATATTTCAAATCCTTGGTTGAGACACAGTCTAGAAAGAAGATCAAATTCCTTCGAATTGATAATGGGGGAGATTATGCAAATCATGAGATCCATAATATTTTCCATGAGGCAGGGATTCATTTGTAGCATACAGTTCCCTATACTCCGCAACAAAACAAAGTTGTTGAGCAGAAAAACAGATCTCTAAAGGAGATGGCATCTTGCATGTTGCATGAAAATTCACTACCACAGAGACTATGGGCATAGTAACATAACTGTGAAAAATACATCCAAAACATATCTCCCCATAGATCTGTCAAGGATAAGACCGCCTACAAGGCTTGGAGTGGTCTCAAACTGGAAGTGACCCACTTTCGTATTTTCGGTTCACATGCATGGGCCCAGATTCCCTCTAAAAAGAGGAAGGCACTTGATCCACGGAGAACTAAGTGAATTTTTTTTGGATACCCCGATGGTGTGAAGGGATATTGGCTTATTGATCTTTCCTCAGACCTAATCATCATTGAGTGTAGTGTCCAATTCGAGGAAAGTGTCTCGCATGTACCTCAACAGCCACGTGCAGACACCTTCACTCTTCCACATGTCTGATACGATGAGCATGCACATGTCGAATCTTCTTCAAATGAGAGTTATTATTCAGAAGACTCAGATTATTCATATTCAGAGTCAATATAGTCGAATGCAGAGTCAGAGCATCTAGATGCAGTTGTAGATCCAGTAGAGCCAGAGTAGAGGCCCAAGTGGGCACAAACTACTCTTCAGGATGCAGAGGATCTTGTTGGTGATCCAACTGATACTAGGAGGAATCGATCTGATTTCGAGGAGCCTCCTATTGCACTCACTTCCACTAAACCATTTCCATCCAGGCATATTTTATTGGTTCAGTCTTCAGATCCACAGTCTTATGGTGAGGCTGTTGGAAATCCCTTTTGGGAATCCTCCATGCAGGAGGAGTACAACTCCCTCCTCAAGAACCAGACTTGGGATCTGGTTGCCCTTTCTTCTGGAAGGAAACTTGTCAAATGCAGATGGCTCTATAGGACCAAGAGCACAACGGATGGACAGATTAGAAGATACAAAGACATGCTTGTCGCTAAAGGATTTTAACAGGTTCATGGTATTGACTATGATGAGACCTTCGCTCCAGTAGCGAAGATGGATTCCATACTATTGGCACTTTCCATTGCGCCAACCAAGGGATGGGAAGTCCATCAGATGGACGTGAAGAATGAATTTATTCACGGTGATATCTTTGAGGAGATCTACATGGAGCAACCCCAGGGATTTATGCAGGACTCATCTTTGGTGTGTCGACTGAAGAAGTCACTTTATGGCCTCAAGAAGGCTCTGAGGGCATGGTATGCCAAGATGGATTCCTACCTGTTGTCACAAAACTTTGTACATTGTAAATTAGACCCAAATGTCTACATGCTCAGGACGACTAATTCAATTCTACTTTTAGTTTTGTATGTCGATGATTTGTTGATCACTAGTTGCTCCACTTCAACGATTGTTGCAGTCAAGAGGATTCTACATGACAGGTTTTTTATGGAGGGAATGAGTCCTCTACACTTATTCCTTTGACTTGAGATCATTCAGGATGCATTAGGCATCAAATTGTCTCAGGACAAGTATGCATGATATCTCCTTCAAATATTTCACATGATAGACTGCAAGTCTGCTCCAACTCCTTTCTTATCAGGAGTCAAACTTGAGGATGGAGGGGACACTCCACTGGTTGACACCACACTATATAGATAGCTATTGGGGAGCTTTTTTTATCTCACACACTCCAAACCAGATCTCTCATATGCAGTTGGTACAGTTTCCAGGTTCATGCAACAGACGCATGAGCTACATTGGAAAGATGAAAAGTGTATCCTTCGATACGTACAGAGCACCATCACCTTTTGGATTCATTATGGAACAGACTCTAGATTAGATCTCATAGAGTTAATTCTGAATGGACTAGCGATATCACTGATCGCAAGTCCACATCTGGTTACGCACTCAATCTTGGTTCTGGGCCTATCTATTGGTCAAGCAAGAAGCAAGTTGCCATTGCTCTATCTTCAGTCGAGGCAGAGTACATAGGGGTAGTTAGCATAATCGTTCAGGGTATATGGCTACAACATTTTCTCACTGAGTTGGACATTCAGTTTCATCGGCTGATCGTCATCTAGTGTGACAACTAGAGCACTCTGAAGTTCTGCAAAGATCTGTTTTAGAGGCAGCGAATGAAGCACACTGAGATCCACATGCACTACATCCGGGGCTTAGTAAACGAGGGGATCATCGACTTACATTTTTTTCCTTCATCAAAACAACGACATACATCTTCACCAAGACCTTCACTGAGCAGAAGTTTCATTCTCTGCGAGGTCATCTTGGAGTGAAGGAAATAGTTGCCTAACAACTATAGTTCTTATTTTTACATACATTATACCTTGAGGGTGGTTTTCCCCATGAGGTTATCTCTCTTTCCTCACTTTATTTTCAGTGTATCTTTTGTATTTGGGTACCTAACATGGCCTTGTTGCCGGGACCCATTCTTTATTTTCACCATAGTGATGTTCAGGGGGGTGTTGGAGTTACTTCACACACACCTAGGATTTATTTTTCCTAAGGTTTTTCCTTGTTTATTAGTCATAATTAGTCATTATCCAGTCTCCTATATTTTAGGGGAGAACATTCCACCTGGAGAATATTCTCTTTCAATTGACACTTCAGTTAGAGTAGTTGAGTTGAGTTTAGATGCTGCATTGGTTTTGTCACCATGCAACATTGGGATCATCACCATGCTAATTCAGCCTTTCCTTGGTATCATCACCATAATGGTGCATTACCCTTGATTCCTTGAGTTAACTCCTCACTTCTCTCCGTTCAGTCAGTTAACTGAAGACTAGTTGACTAGTTAACTCAACTAGGTGGTAGTTCACTCCCTTAACTGCCTGAGAGACTAGAATAGGTGACAGTTCACTCCCGTAACTATTGGTGTGTGTCCATATCACTCTAGACCACCACTATGGTGCACTGGTTCTCCTCCAATGTGCACTCATTGAGTTATATAGAGTATATCATGTGTAAATTACTCATTATTCATAACGATTAATGAGAATTATTTCATTCTTTCTCTCCTTCTTCTTCTTTCTCAAATTCTCTCTACAAATGTGTGTATTATTGTTTAGCTAGATCTATTCTATGCAGGTTCAACACATTTACACAAGGTAACAAGACCAACCAGGACATTTTTTCCATGGATAGGAGAGAGGTATAAGTGATTGGCGTGATAAATAATTTGGGTGTAAGATTGAATATATATCCAGATGTCACAATTATCATAGATGTTATTGTCATTGATATCCCAAACTCTTGGGGGATGTTTTTTTCGGGGAATTTCAGTGCTTATTTAGGGGGATCCTTACAAATGGACCTTTCATATGCTATTATCCCCATTCGTGATGGCAATTTTGTGAAGTTGGATAGGGAAAATTATAGAATATATCATGTTGAAGACTGTAATCAACCCAAGAATGAATATGTGATCATGTTAGATGAAGACTCTAGTAGTTAGGCAATCCTCACTTTTTCTTTGACACTTGAATATACGGAAGATGAAGATAAAGTTTGGAAGAAGAATGATCATTGCATAATCAACCTTTGGGAGGATGTTATCAACAAAGAAGACCAACCTTAATTCATATGGGTTATTTTTGTCCTTTCATCATGGTAAACAAGGAGATTCAACTATACCCATAGTTGGAGCCACTTTTGCCACTTGATTACATTAGCCCCATGTATTGTTGGATTGATAAGAATTATGACACAATATTTCATATGAAGTTAGGCCTTAGGTTTGTACTTCAATATCACCATCCTACCTTGAACCTTGATTCTTTATCCTCTATCACCAATACTTCCTTGATCCATTTCTTTCCTTGACTAGGAGTTTAGAGTACATGTTTCCTTTCCATGCATGCTTGCTTTCCATGCATGTTTTCCTTCATTTGTTTGTTTACTTTCATGCATTTCTTGATTGAATTGCTTGATGCATTTTATTTTTCTTAGAATAATTTCTTGCATATGTTTTAGTGCTTTAATTTCATGCTTAGACTTAGTGAATTTTTATTTTTTTTGCAAAGTAGTTTTTTTCTCACTAGGGTGGCATATTCACCCCTTATCGTGTCTTTGTCAAGTTATATGGTGTGTAGGTCACACGTATGAAGGAGATTATGGAGTTCTCATACACTCTAGCATTAGAGTCCATGTCTGCAAGGAGGAGAAAGATGTTACCCTCCCCCCCCAAAAGGGGTGACAACTTCAAAGGTACCTTCACAAGGTGTCATATTGTTGTTTTGCATGAGCTATCTTGCTCATCTTCTCCAAACTCAAATTTTGTTTTCTCATTATCTCCATCAAATGCATGATTATGCTAGATTTGGTATATCACATCCTCCTCCACTCACTCAGTTGAAAGATGCAGTATGGATGGTGCATTATTTGATTCACTGTGATATATATTGATATTCCATGTATTGGTGTTTCATTTGGATGTCATGTTATAGCTTCCTGGTTAGTCATGAAAGTGGTAAACATTGAAATGGAATCCGATAGCACTTTATAGTGTACATAGTTTTATTATTTTCCTCATTATACCTTGGGGGACCATATTTTTCATTTAGAAGTGTTGTCATTTCTCGGGTTAGTTTGTGTTGTTGGATAACTAGCCAAGATAGCATTTTCCACCTCCTAACCATACCAAATACTTTCCAATTTCCATTTTTCATTTCATTACATCCATAAAATTGTTGTCATGATCATGTATGACTTATCAAAGGTTACAAAAAAGGTCTAATAATGAAAATCCTAAATTAATAAAGCCAAAAAATGATAGAGGTGAAAAGCAATAAAGTCAAAAGAAAAAAATGTAAAGCTTGATCAATGTCACCTCACTATGATGCAGATGCCCCTAGCCACTCACTTGTCTATGAATATCTAAATAAAAAAGGACTTGTTCAATATAATGAACACATAAAGAAAAATACATAAAGGGGTAGTAAGAAAGAGCGTCGAGGACAAATAACTCAATGCTAAATCTCCCTCTTGAAGGCTATTGTATAAAAAAAATCCTATCTCATGAAATCTAGATGAACAAATAAAATGACCTGTGCATATAAATGACTTTTAGGGCCATCACATGAAGTCTTTCCCTTCCCTTTTCCATATTTGTTCATCACATTACCTATATTTCACCTAGGGACTTAAGAAATACTTGTTGTCCTAGGACTTGTCACTTGTATAAGGGTTACTGTTGTTTCCCTTTGGTAAAACTTACACAAATATTAAAACTAACCCTTATTTGTTATGTTGTGTTAAGAAAGATCACTATGTGTTATCATCTAATGGGATTTCCAAGAATCTAGACCCATCACTCCAAGTGGGTACCTTGCATTGGGATACATCTACCATGTCTCAAGATCTGTGACATTGCAATGGGATTTGTGATGTTGCATTGGGATACATGTACTTATATTTGATCATATATTCAGACATTGAGATCTTTCATTTACCTTGGGGTTTGTTGTAATACCCCTTTCTAAACCCCTGCTTATATGTAATTAATCATAATTAATGATTTCCATGCAATGCAATGTAAATATTGTAAATGTATTATTGTTTAATTGATAATTCCAATAGTTGACTATAGGGTGAAGCCTTAAAATTACTAGCCATGATACCACTAGAGGGAAGAGTGAGGAAACCTATAGAGGGGTTCATCATGCTAAGATGACCCAAGCCTCATTGCTGAAATATTTATTTATTTCCCTTAAATCTCACTTCAAGGAAAAATCATTTAATGAGGGAGGACTATTGGTTGAGAAACCAACTAGCCTAAATGAATGGAAGTATGGATGGTTTCCCGAGGTAACAAAAGATGTTAGTTAGAGCACAACATGAAATATCACCATGATTACCCATCATTGACGCATGAGTTTCCTTTTGAAAAAATAAAAAGGATAGGTTGATAACCTTCTTGAGCGATGTGTGCAAGAGAAGCACACAGTTACATGCAAGAGAGTGAGAAAATTTTGTAGTTTTTGGAGGAAAAGAAGTGAAGAGGCTTCGGGCCTGGAGGGAGTGAACCCACATATGGGAAGAGAGATGCGATTCTCATAGGAATAATTTGGTTGCATTACCCATATGAGATTCCAGATACCCAACCCGAGCCTAGAGACCATGAGCTTGATGTTGTAAAAGTCATCTGATAAACCTTGAAGAGGCTTGGGTTGGGTGGGTGCAAGGATATTCTCACCGAGAGTGAAGGAGATAAACCTTCACATACCAACCTCCTTGAGAACCCAAAAGAGACACCTTAGTGGTATCATGGCCTGACATAGGGGCGACATGTTTTCGAAGTGACTGAGAATACAGAACCTATGATTGGATGGAAAGGAGAACACCCATAGTCAGTGGGTTGGTGGAAATTTGTAACATATGAGTATTTACATTATCCTGTGTAAATGGATCAATACCAAATGAATATTGTCTATAGTTGTGGAATGAAAATATGTATTCCCGGTTAATAGTGTTAATGATTATTCCTTTGGTAAATCTGTGAACTTGAAGTGACAAGTATATGTATGGAAATGCATGTGTAATGTGTATTTGAGCAGGAAGACCCTGCATTTTACCTTAAATGATCAAGGAACTGTACCAATGGTTTTCTCCAATGATTTTGGTCTCGGATGTAATTGTATGATTGTGCTAGAAATGTTTATTTCATACACAGATTTATGAGCAAGGTCTAGGACTCTTGAAATCTTGGTTAGAACTTAGAAGATTTTCTAAAATGGTTGTCCAATATTAGACTATTATCATGTAGAAATCCTTCTGTATGAATCGGGGATGATCTTAGTCATTGATCTGGTCAGGTGATTAAATCTCATCCCTTCGTTGAGATATGTATCGTCTTTGGGAACGATCGAGTGTTGAGACATGTGCAAAGATCGATGACAACGAAAAAAAAACTCAAGATAAGATGAAGACCCTCAATCAGTCGGGAGAGACCTCGGTTAGATCTGGACCGTTGATGCTATCACATCATCATCAGGGATAGAAATTCGATAAATATGAGCGATGGGCCAGAGAGGGATGATGATGATAAAGGGTTATGTAAAATACCTAGCCATCGATGACTGTAGATTATATGCGGCGAATAGATCTATGTTGTATAGTTCCTTAGGTCCTAGTTATGTGGAAAATAGTGGATGTGATGTCATGTCCACGTGGTATGCCAACATGTCAATGGGAGTTCCATGTGTCGACTGTTGATGGATCGATGGGATTGAGTAATCTTGTTGGGCATGGAGACCCTTGGGACTTCATTTAAAATATTAACTATTAGATCTAGAGATAGCTAAATCTAGCTATTTGTTGGAGGTTGTCAAGCATGGTCCAGAAGTGAAGAGAGGAATAAGAGCGTTGACGATGAAGAGAGAGGTGTTGATGATGAAGAAGTGTTGGGGAAGATCTGAATCATTGATCGGTACATGGTGTGATTAAATATCAACCATAGATCATCGTGGGTCCCATTTAAGTGAGTAAAAAGGGGGAAGGTGACATCATGCTAAGAAGGAATGTGAATGTGGAAGTTAGCATGCCTTATGGTATGGCACGTGTTGATATTTGAATGGCTGACAGGTCGAGTGTGGGACCAGTTGGGAGAAAAGGCTCTTAGGTCATCTACTTAAAATTTGACCATTAAATCGACAAATTGAGAGATCTCAAATGTACATTGGTGGAGGGCCGACGAAGGTTTGGTGAGAGGATAGGAGAGGAGAGTCAATGAAAACAGGGTAGCCCAAGGAGAAATGAAAACCATCGATCCATTGAAGGTGAGACATGGACTGTCAATTCAATGTGCATCGTCGTTGGGATCAGAGAGTTGGTGAAGTGAGGGTCAACTCAGGAAGTGCTAACGAATATGAGGTCAAGGGATTAACGACAATCGTCGATCTGATGGAGGTGATGACAATGAGATCTGGACCATCAGATCCATATGTGTTGTCAACAGAGCATGAAGGTTTGGTATGTTCACATGTTAGACAAGGGTGATGACAACGATAAAGGAAGATAACATCATGATGATGTGGTGTGCCATCATGACAACCAACATGTCTATCGAGGTGACAAGGGCCACTAGTGGGTTAGATGAGGGAAATGAGTGGACCCAGAGGGGGGATGGGAACCCTTAGATCAACGGTTGCTATCTATACCATAGGATCTTGATGAGGAAAGATCATATTCGTTCATTGGAGGAAGTCGGGTTTAGGACAAAGGATGGGAAATAGGCAAGTGTCGACAACGATCAGATATTGGGGTTAATGAAAACCATTGATTAATGCGTAGGAGAGATCAAATATCACTTGTTGATCTATCATGAGAACCACATAGTTGTGTAGGAAGAGGTTTTATGGATGGAATCTAATCGTTGTGTAAGTTAGAGGCATCAACACGATCAAAGTTGTTATAAGTCAAGTTCCAAGAGCCATTAGATTTGGGATCAGACCTATTAGAGGTTTGTCGTTAAAATTTGGAAGTCAAGGTGATCGATTACTTTATGAAAGAAGAACCCTGACGATGATGACAAGGTTTTAGGGCTGAGTGACAATCATTGATTAGCAAAGGAATGCGGTGTAATTACGATCATCGATCCATTGTAGATCCCTCAATACTGTTTAAGAAGAGGATAAGTGATGAGTGTTAATCGTCATGCAAAATGAAGGTGTTGATGAGATCTAAATCGTTAATCGTCGGATCCCTCGAGAGCCATCGGATCCATGGAGTAATCTGCTAGAGTAATCATCGTCGGGTAGAAGTGATTAAGATAATAATATCTCATGAAAGATAGGCCCAATGATGATGATGAGGGGTTCTGTAAAGTCAAAACCATGGAGTAGTGAGCCAGGTAGTAGGCACCACATTGATGCCAAGCCAGTGCCACATCAGATGACATGAGGGATAAGCGGCCACATGGATGCCACGTGGCAGTGAGGTGGCCTTTGGACCAATGAAGGTCTAAGAAATTTTGGAAAGCCATAACATTTGATCCATGACTCGGATTTGAGCATAATGATAGTCGTTGGAAATCTCTTGACGAGCAAAATATGATGATGTCCTTGAGAAGAGGTTTTCAGAGGTTTAAGGAAAAGTGAAATTTTAACACCTCATTAGCCTAAGTAAGGACTAGGGGTTCGGGTGTTCTTAAAGAGTTCAAACACTAGGCTTGGATGGGCCAAAGATCAGTCGGGAGACTCGTATATCTGGAGAGAGCCACGTGCCTAAGTTTCACTGCCCAGATCTGCGGACTGGACAAGGCCACGTGTCGACAATCGGATGGCCGGGTTAGCATACCGTACGATGAAAATGGTACAGATCTTACACTTTCTAGCTCCACGTGGCAATCCGACGGCTAGATTTTTACTGATCATATGGCCTGACAAGAGACATGTGGCGCAGATCCTATGGCCTGGAAGCCGATCTGATGGCCTGGGAATAATTTATTGATTGTCGACGGCCGACCGAATGAGAAAGTAGCAGGGGAGCCGTTCGCAGGCGCAACAACAGTTCCAGATCCTATAGTTTCAAGGGGATATCTAATTGACTAAGCTGCTGCGAGAACTTCCATGTATTTACAATCAATCCTTGTCCATCAGAAATGTTCCTCTGCTGTGAGCTCGCTTTCCTCATACGTTCTCATACGTTCGTCAGCCTTAAAAATTTCGACGGGCATTTCTTCAAAAAATTGGCGTTCCTTCGTGTGCTCGGGCCTCTCATACCGGATTTCCATTGACCTAAGCTCGGCTCTCTGATGTCGGATCACCATTGACCATTCTACCTGCTAATCCTGCTCTATACAGTTGGAAAAATTAAACATGAGCGTTATTATCGAAAGGGAATAAGAATACTAGAATTGGAAAAATTAAACATAAACATTACCACCAAAGGATAATAACACTACTAAAACTGTGTTTATTTTCCAGAAAACTGCAGCGGATCAATATGAAGCACTATCAATTCCATGATATCAATTCATTCTACATTAATATGGAAAGGAAAAAGAAGGGCGCAGTAGCTAGTACAAACTATATCTATTACTAATTTTCTATTCGTAAATCGACCAGTGGGTTTTTTGCCGACGAAATCTCTCCCATATGGAGGAAAGTCACCCTTCACAATTGTTGCAAGTACATTGTTATTACCAGTATCTACAGTAGAATATCCAAATATGTTGTGTGGACTTAGTCTTATCGTACGTTAACTTCAGTTCACACAATGCTAGGAAAATATTCAGATACGTTATAATACAAACTTTCGGATACTTTGACTGAACTACTCGGAGAATTACACTGGCACGGCCACTTTAAATAACAGCTTGATGAGAATTGTTTACAGAGTGCCTCATTTGTATTGGCCTCCTATGCGGGACAATGAGTGACTTGAATTGATAGGAAATTAATACTAACATATTATATTGTAAACTACTCCAAATTCCTCTTCAATTCAGTTAAATTTGTATGCTAAATGGTTATATGGAAAATTGATAGGAAATTAATACTAACATATTATATTGTAAACTACTCCAAATTCCTCTTCAATTCAGTTAAATTTGTATGCTAAATGGTTATATGGAAAGTATGCTAAATAGTCCATTGCAACTATAAAATATTCACGAAAATTGAAAAAATATAAATTGAGAACAACTAACCTTTTCTCCTCTCCAAAATATACTAAAAAGGGATCACAAAACCTCGGAAATGGACTCAAGAATCATATGGGAAAAGATTCAATCTACTAACTAAAAAATCATATGGCACCTCTAGTATAATTGAATACCCACCCTTATCAAACTGTTCCTCAGGTGCCCTAAGATGGCATACAAATAGCTTCACCAGCCCTCATGCCAACATCAGGCTCATTCTTTCGCTCCATATAACAAGATCACACCTGACAAAATCTCCCAGTAGAGATAAAACCACTATGAATGGCATACAAACCCATGACAATGATGATGTCTTCTAAACCTTTCTACCACTACAATGGAGTTATGATTCCATATGATAAATATAATGGAAGTTCTCATAATGCGGGATTACCTTGTTCTAGTGGGAGTGAGTTGAAACATAGCAGAATCCAACAAAGTCCCCCCTTCCATCTTCTGAAATTTAGAGGTAATGTTTTCAATTAAAATCTTGTTCTAGTGGGAATAAGCAGAAACACAACAGAATCCAACAAAGTCCCTCCCTTAAATCTTATGAAATTCAGAGGTAATGTTTTCAATTAAAATCCCAACAAGGAACATAACACACAGAGCATAAGCTCAATGAGCCAATGTGGGTTTTAGTCAACTAAACTAAAACACACAAGAGAGGTAGCTATCCGCTGAATGAGAATGGATGGAAAACTAGAAGAGGGTAATCTTAGTGATTCCAAACACTTAGAAATTATCTCCCATGTAGAGGAATAATAGGCTATGGGATGAGAGTGTCGCTAAAAGATTGGAAACATACCTATTAGTAGGAAATGCATTTGAAAAAGGTAGATAGGGTAAGGTCATGGGACAATAATGATTCAATCCAATGAGACTCTAAGTATGATTAAAGGGTATTAAAAACCAATTATAAGAATTCACAACAAGAACTTATATCAATGGAAAATCACTTTACAAGGATTCATGAAGCAAATGCCATCGGTACCTTTTTCAAAGACAAGCTATTACTCTAAAGAGATTGGAAGATGTAAAAAAATGGCATTATTAACTTGGGAAGAGGCCAAATATCATCAAAAAGGGTTGAGCCACTTGGGTAGCCCAAGGAGACAAAAATACCAAGTTTTTTTTATAATTTTGCAAACATGGGAAGGGTAACAATACTAAATGGGATATTCAAGCTTAGACACCTTTCTCTTGCAAGAATCTATTCAAGGACCCCTAAGATCAATTAACGTAGAAACAATGATAAAATTCTCCACTTTGTTTCCAAGTTTTGTTCACGAAGAGAAAAATGATAGTTTAGTGGAGGCAATTTCTAAAGAGGAATTAAAGGATGTCCTTTCTTCCTTCTAAAAACATAAGAACTTGGGTCTAGAAGGACTTCCTATCAAGTTCTACTGTGATTCTATGATCTCATAGAGGAGGATATTCTAGGAGTGGTGGAAGAATCTAGAGTTTCAAGTTGGGTTTTAGGAGCATTAAACTCTACCTTTTTGGCATTGATACCTAAGAAAGTTGCTCCCCATACATTAGAAGAATAGGTCAATCTCTTTGTGTAATGTCGTCACTACTATATTTGAACCCATTTTTCAACATAATTCAATGTGATTTCAACATTACAAATGTTGATTTCGTGTCACTCATGATTTGAATATACATTGGCTAAGTGTCATAGAATATTCAACATCTTACACGTCACTAATCCAATGAGTAAGAAATTGTGACCCTTTTTTTTGACATATTCATCACTTACCTGATGCTAAAATGACATATAGATGACATGTATCCAACATTTACCTCTTAATTTATTTGTGGAACACATGACAAAAAACATAGTTTAACTATTGAATAATTGACATGAAAGGAACAAATATTCAACACGTGCAATGTGAACTAATTTAGAATCTACTACTTGGTCCCGACCATGTGACAAACTCCAAATGTATATTTTTAACATCAAGTAGGGGATGAGATATCGATGTATAATTCAGACTCTACCACATATCTATAAATCTCTTTAGAGTGACATAATTGATGCATAGGCTAATGTCCCATATCTAGTCAATGTTAAATAAATGTTTGAATGCTAATTTGATATGTATATATACATATAGCATCAACAAAATGTCAAATAACTAATATGTAATTTTAAAAAATAATTAAAATAAAAATTACTAGAAGAGAGGTGGAGTTACCCTCCTTCACCATCAAACGCCCTCTATCATCCTCTCCATGTATGTGTTAGATTTACTTAAATTTTCATTAGCAATAGATTAACGAGAGTATGTTGCTCTTCTCTTAACATTAAACATCCATATACCAAAAATAAATAGAATCTAGAAGCAGATAGACGAGCACAAGAAGACACAAATATTTATCCTTGGAAAACCCCAAACTCGAGGAAAAACCTAGCTAAATTTTCTTAGAGATAATCTTTCTGATAATTCAATACAACCATGAACAAGTTGTCTTCACAAGAGAAAAACCAACTATGAAGAAACCCTGATAACAAGTGCTTATCTCTTCTTCTTGTTAAACCCTAACAAGGGTAGACAACTGAGTAGCACCAATGAAACTTAGCGCAAGTATTCTAGAGGAAGCACACAAGAGAAACCACCAAGAACCACCAATAATATCCTTCCCGAAGTGGGGCACACTCTCCAAGAGAACCATACAACCATAAATAATTAAACTGCCAAACTTGTAGATGTTAGCTGCCTAGTGTGCACTGCAAAAGGAGAATTGTCTGACTATACAAATGAAATGATCCAGTCCTATACTGATGTTAATCCATATTCCTTTCTGGGGCTGACTTTTTATTCCGAGTCTTCAAATTTACTTTATTATTTCTGTGGACTGACTTCATTTCCTGGAAATTATATTTCCATTTTATTATTTTATTGTGGGCCGACTTTTGTTCTAGGGTATTCTTCAACTATTTAATGGTCTTCCTTTGAATTATGGAATATTCTTCTTCTCCAAGAGAGGTTGTCAAGGAGGGAATACCTCCCATTTCTACCAAAACATCAACACTCCCTCTTAGCTAGGGAGGTATTCTTCCAAGATGTTTTCTTCTAGTAGTCCCAATCACACCCATCCATTTCACATGGCATGGGTAAGACTACCACCATAGTCTTAAGACTATGCTTATGAGCTTCTAGTAGTCCCAAGGCTACCACCATAGTCTTGGGACTATGCTATGAGCATCTAGTAGTCCAATACTACCACCATAGTCTCACGACTACACTATGAACATCTAGTAGTCGAAGACTACCACCATAGTCTCACGGCTACACTATGGGCATATAGTAGTCCAAGACTACTACCATAGTCTCACGACTACACTATGAGCATATAGTAGTCCCAATACTACCACCATAGTCTCACAACTACGCTATGAGCATATAGTAGTCCAATACTACCACCATAGTTTCACGACTATGCTATGAGAATCTAGTAGTGCAAGACTACCACCATAGTATTAGGAATATGGTATGATGTTTCTCCTCTCCTAGTGGTCCCAGTCACACCCATCTACTTCACATGGTATGGGAAAGACTACTACCATAGCCTAAAGGCTACTCCATGTTCCCAATCACACCTATCCATTTCACATGGCATAGGAAAGACCATGCTACAATTCCCAATAACACCTAGACACTTCACATGGTGGAGGCAAGAATTGTACCAGGCTACACATTACTCCCTCAGTCACTTCACATGACTAATCTGGGAAACCCTTGTCCAAAGGGAGAGCCCGCTGGAGGATAAAAATCACATCTTCCTCTCAATGAGGGTCGACAGTCTGCATCACGCCAAGCTTGTATATGAAGTTCTCATACTTCACTCTAGACAGAGGAATGGTGAGAATGTCCTCTATATGCTCATCTGTGGATTTTATAGGAGCTCCAATGCTACTTTATGCACCATGTATCAGATGTAATGGTATTTGATATTCATATTATTTGACTTGTCCTGAAAGACTGGATTCTCTGAAAGCTTCACAAAACTTTGATTATCACAATATATCAAAGTTGTCTGCAACTCTAGATCATGGAATAACCCTGCAAGTAACTTCTAAATCCACACTGCTTCATGACTTGCAACACTAGTTGTTATATACTCTGCCTCTATTGTTCTGCGTGCTAATGATGTCTATTTTCTGCTCACCTATGAGATCATAAATGATCCCAAACTGAAGCAACATCCCGATGTGATTTTCCAGTCCACTCCACTCCCCGCCCAGTCAGAGTCTATATAACCTTGAAAATTTACTTCACCTCCCAAGACATATCTGAGTCCATATCCAACCGTACCATGTAGGTACCTCAACACATGTTTTTTTGTTATCCAATGTACACATCTAGGCTCAATTGTGTACTGACTCAATATGTTCACTACAAAGCATATATCTTTCTTGGTGTTAACCAAGTACATAAAATATCTGATCAATTGTTTGTACATCATGGGATGAACCAAATATGAATATGAATCACTCAAGAGATTCAGATTCATAACCATAGTTGTGTCCATGGACTTGCAATCCATAATCCTGAATATCTGTATGATATCAACTGCACATTTTATGTGGCTAAGGAAAATCTTATCTGGCCTCTGCCACACCTCTAATCCCAAGAAATAATGCATCAAACCTAGATCCTTCATTTCAAAATCTGAAGTGATCTCCCTCTTACACCCATCTATGAGCTTCTAATCCCCTGTAAGAAACAGGTCATCCACATATAGTACCAAGATCAATGGGAAAACATATTCATCCTTGTAGTAAAGGTTGGGATCTGCGTCACTCTTGGTAAACCCCAAGCTCATCAGAGAACTTTCTATTCTGGCATACTATGCCCTAGGTGCATTCTTAAGCCTGTATAAGGCTATGTTCAATTTGCAAACATGGGAATCCTTCCCATGGATAAAAAAACCTTATGGATACTCTGTGTACACTTCTTCTTCAATTACACCATTACAAAAGGTAGTCTTGACCTCCATCTAGTGTAATTTCCATCCCCTAACAGATGGAATAGAAATAATAGTTCTAATGGAAGTGTACCTTTCTATTGGAGAAAATATCTCATCATAATATTCTCCCTCTTTCTTAGAGAATCCTCTAGCCACAAATTGTGCTTTGTACTTCTCTATGTTTCCATCTACAACGTGTTTGATCTTGTAAATCCAGTTGGAAGTCATGACTGAATTCCCTTATGTTCTCAGAACCACTTCCCACACATCATTAAATTCATGATGGATTGGTACTCTTCCATCACAGAATCCTTCTGCACTTGTTTCTTTGCAACTTCCTCATAATTGCAAGGTTCTGAATCAATGATTGTCTATGACTAAGGAACAATGCATATCTCAGTCCTTCTCGTTGGCTGTATTCTCTATCACTGTAGTAAATTCTACTAAAACAAGGGAATCCTCCTAAGATATATCACTTCTCCTAGAAGCCTATAAATCTTCGATCTATCCTCCTCAACTCATGGCACCTTTCTGCCAGTCTTGGAAGATATCTCTCTCCCACCTGAATCTAAGGGGGAAATGCCCTTGGATGATTGACTCTTCCTCTGAGTCGAATGACTCTCTCTGAGATCAGACTCATTTTGATTCTACATGCTCCATCTGGAACATCACACCCTATGAGTCTATACAATCTTAGATCCATCTTCTCCCTCTATATTTGTTGACCTTTTCTGAAGTCTGATCTCCTATGAATTGTACTAGGGAAGGATTCTCCTCCCTACTAGAACTTGAGGGTTGACTTTGTATGAACTCTAGCTCCTTTTGAGATGGTACTTGGTGGGGCCACTTGCCTCACCACTTGTGAAGCTATATGTTCATTCTCATGATGTGGATCATCAATACCATATAAATTGAGAATATCTTAGGTCATTTTTTCTCCCTAAAATCATCACAGGGATGTGTTAATGCATCCTTCCAAGTGTCACGCAACCATGCTGACCTCCTCATAGTCACTGCAATATATCTAGGTAGATCCACTGGCCCTTCTAGCTCCACTGACTCTTCATGATGGTCTGAGGAGTGATCATCTGAACTAGAGGGTTCTATACAATCATCTTTTAGATCCTTCTACACACAATAAATTTCCATAAAGGATACTCTGTATCTCGTAAAAGTACCCTTCTTTCCAGAAGATTCTAACTTCATCCTCTTCTTCTTCGGTACATGGACGTGTACGGTCATGTACACAAATCTATGTATGGATAGTCTACTCCATGTCTCATCTAGAGACTATCTAAGTTTTTGCTCCTTCAACCGACACTATAGATCCTTCTTATAGCTATCACTAATGACCTTCCTGGAACAAGAAAAAGAATAAGAAAAAACACTTTTCTAGTGTTGTGATCAAATATTCCTCCATGGTAACCTGTAAAGAACAAGAGTAGGAACAACAAAAACAATTTTCCAGTACTGTTACCAATCATTCTTCCATGGTGACCTATCCAAAATAAAACAAGGATATCTCCATGGTAACCTCCATGGAATTTAACAAGATAATATGCCTGGGACAAAGTTAACAACCAAGAACATCTCCTAGAGGAGATCAATTTCATCTTGTAAATAAGTGCATCACTAGTACTAAACAATGATAATTTACACAATGATCATAGTACTAACAATATTCAAGTTTTACTAAACATTTGATGGAAAAAAAAATACTTAGCAGTAATAGAACTCTAAAGACTGTTTTCCTAGTTACAATATGTATTTAAGATGCAACAATAAAAAAATATCAACCCTGATATGCAAACTTGGAATCTTAATTTCTACTGTCCCATTTTCCATATACTATAGGAGACATCACCACTGCTTCCTCCAACTCTTGGGCTTCCTCTGAGTGCACTAGATCTAAGATCCCTTTGGATCTA
>SNQJ01S0038672.1:10716-40393 GCA_010110895.2 Picea sitchensis
AGGTGGCAGAGATCGGGAAGATCTCGTAAACTCGAGAGCTCGCAGGGTGAGAGCCCAAGTATTGGGTGTTAAAAGTCGCGAGACGCGAGGTCGCGAAGCAGCGAAGTGGCGAGAGGCTGTGAGCCGTCCATCTGGAGAGGACAGGTGGCAGAGATCGGGAAGATCTCGCGAACTCGGGAGCTCGCAGGGTGAGAGCCCAAGTATTGGGTACTCAAAGTCATGAGGACGCGAGAAGCGAGAAGGTAATAACCGTTGGATCCAGATCGCGGGAAGACCGTTGGATCCGCACGTGGGATCGTGTATCGGAGCCTCGCGAGAAAAGGGCCGCGAATTTGGCAATGGGAATCACGAGGTTGCGAGTAGTGAAATCCCTCGGGGAAAAGTCAGCGAGTTGACTGACCATCGGGTCTCGGGGGTCCGAGAACCCAGTGTTCAACCTTTGAACTCGCGAAGTCACGAGTTCTGATTCCCCGATAAATCAAGGAAGGGGGATCGCGTGAAAGAACTGTGGGAGAAGATGTCCCGATAGGGAAATATAAGAACCTTGGAGTTCTTCGGACCGAGAAGAAGAATATCCTGTGAGTGGACGTGCCCGTGGTTGGCGTGCCTGCGTCAGGTGGGACATAAGACCACGGTTATGTACAGAGAATCGGGTAGGTAAATAGAAGACCTGTGATTCAGGGATTGGCATTTTTCTGCTACAAGCTCCGGGGATTCTCATTATTGAGAATTCAATCAAAAAAAAAAAGAAAACTATGGATTATGGTAGTGGGTGTGTTACAGTGTCTCTCACAGGCTCCCTCTTTTCCCCGAGTCTCCCCCTCCTCGTGCATCCCCTACACGTAATCCCTTGGGAAGGTTCTCAACATTTCCCTTCCTTTATTCTGTCTGAAGGAAGACCCGTGGGGAAATCTGGTTGTAGACCTAGTACTATGTTGTACCTTTGGCTTGGAAGCCTCTGTTGTCCTCGCTAGATTTTCCATACATGTATTCATTGAGAGTGGTTGGGTTGTTCAACTACCAATCCCTTCTCATTAATCGTTTGGCTTAATTTGCAAGTTAGAGGAAATGAGATCATTTCCTTCACATTATTCACCAAGGGGGCTTGGGGTATTTACATATGAACCCACTTCCTTCCCCTTCATTAATCCCTATCATGGTATCATGGCTTGTACATTGAAGGCTTCACCTCACAGTCAATTGTTGGCATTTTAAATCAACAATAATATAATTACAATGTTTATATACCATCACACGACAATCATTAATCATGATTAATTACATATAACAAGAGGTTTAGGAAAGGGGGTGTTACAGTGCCTTATGTCGGGCACCCTGGGTATCAAAAGACAATAGCAATTTTTAAGAAGCAATATTGTTGGCCATATATGAAAAAGGAGGTTGTTGATTTTATCATTAGATGCCTTGAGTTTCAAAAGGTCAAGGCTGAGCACAGACACCCAGCTGGTTTATTACAACCATTACCCATTCGTGAGTGGAAGTGGGAAGTTATAATGATGGATTTTATAACCAAGTTGCCCAGATCTGCCAATCAACATGACTCTATTATGGTAGTGGTGGAAAATCTTATGAAAGCTTCTCATTTTGTTCCAGTGAAGTCAACTTACAAGGTGGCTAATATTGTTGATATCTACATGATAGAAATCACTAAATTGCATGGTGTGCCTAACGAAATTGTGTCTAACAGAGATCCCAAGTTCACTTCAAATTTTTGGAAGGGATTATTCAAAGGAATTGAGACAAGTCTGAACTTTAGCACAACATATCACCCAGAATTACATGGACAAAAAGAGAGGGTAAATTAGGTAATAAAATATATATTAATGATGTATGTGATGGATAAACCATCAAAATGGGAAGACTACTTGCATTTGGTAGAGTTTTCTTACAACAATGGGTATCAAACATCTTTGAAGATGATCCCATTTGAGGCACTTTATGTAATAAAGTGCAACACACCAATGAGCTAGGAAAACCCAACAGACCGCACAATGGTTGGGCCTGATCTGCTCAAGGAAATGGAAGAGCAGATGGTAAAAATAAAGCAAAATTTAAAAGTTTCCCAAGACAAACAAAAAATATGCATAGATAAAGGTTGAACGTTTAGAGAGTTTAAAGTAGGTGACCATGTGTTCCTAAAAGTAAAAGCAAGACGAAGTTCCCTGAAGTTTGGGAATTTCTCTAATATAGCAACATGATATTGTGGGCCATTCGAAATACTAGAGAGGATTGGTCTTGTTGTATATATGTTGGCGCTACCTGCATCCTTTAGTATTCATAATGTATTCCATGTTTCCTTGCTTAAAAATTATTTATACGATGTTAATCATGCCATTGATTGGAATGTGATTCAGGTGGAGCAAGAGGGCGACTTCCGAGTTCAACCAATGTACATATTGGATTAGAAGGTCAAGGCACTATGGAATTTCTCAATAGGACTGGTAAAGGTCCAGTGGACCTATTACGATCTTGAAGAAGCAATCTGGGAACATGAGGATGCTATGCGAGCAGAGTATCTGCATCTCTTTGATGACTTTTGAAAATTTTGATCATACATGTATATGTAATGCACCGAGGAATGAGCATAAATAAAGGGGAGGGGAATGTTATACCCCTAGGTCAAAACCCAATTGTAAATGTAAAAATAAATGTCTGTATATATATAAGCTAGTGATTTGTTGGTATCAAGTCTTGGATTCAGTTTTGTGCATGCATTCCATAGTTGGTGATGGCGCGAGAATTGTGCATCAGAGAAAGAACGCACATATTTCATAGTGTAGCGCACATCTATGTAAGTGTGTGATGATGGAACACCAAAGGAAGAGTGTGTACATCCCAGAGTTTTGCACACACCTGGATTAAGTGCACAGTTTTGATGTCAGATAACCTTTGTATATATGCTTGTGTTTTGAGGCTGGTGAGTCTGGATGCAAAAGGCCATTGCACCTATATTGTAAATGGAATCACCTCAATATTATTAATATAATCACATCACTACACACAGACTCAACTCAGACGAAATGAGATGGGGGGATAAACTCCACGAAAAAGGAAAAGGGGAGCTTAAGTTAAGGGGTTATTTTATTAATATTTATGAAAGTTTAATTTATGGATATGTATTTATCCTAAGTTTCCAAAGGATGGGAACAAGTCACCAAGTGGATAAAATCTAGTCACGAAGGTGACAAGTGTCGAGTTATAACTATGCAACATATATTGCTGACCTCAGTGTAATTCAGGGGGGGGGGATTATCACTCATTCCGAGGATCATTTAGATGAACTTCCTTTGTGAAGGAATACATATTTTGATGTAACTTACTGAGATTGCTTAACCTTGTGTTTGGAAATAATTGTTACTATTGAAGAGGTGGGTTTTCATGCCCATGATAATTCTCTCCAGGTGAGAGTTTGTTGATAATTGTTCCCTGGTGCGTTGGGCATTAGATACAGGGCTCTAAGATTTCATTTCTGGTCTATTGTTGAAACCCCAGAATGGAAGTAGGGAAGCCGAAGGACTGTTGAGAAGAGAATGGGCACACTTCCTGGGGTGGGACATGCATGTGGGGAATGAGGGACTGTAGGCTAGTTGCAACAGTAGGAACCTTTGACCAAGATTTTTGTTGAATATCATACCATAGCCTAGCAATATGAACCCTTTTTCCCGTGGAGTTTAAGCCCTAGCTCAAGGGTGACCTATTGCTGAAATATTATGAGTGACAAATTCTATGGTTGGGAGGAACGTCTGAGTCTTGCATGCAGTCAGTGAATTTTCACAAAAGATAAGTTTTCTTCACAGGCTTGTTTAACTACTGTGTGCTCTAATGATCATATTTTTAAATGGGTTATCTTCTTGTATGAATTTGCATCTGAACATTGTGGTTAATTATGTGTAATGTTACTTCATATACGTATATGTGTGTTATTTTTCCTGTATGTTGCGACATATGTGGGAATGACAATTATAAGTGTTTCATGTTAGCTAAATGTGTGATTAATTTGTATAATAGTGTTGCACATGGGAAGTATGATAGTTATTAAGTATTCATGTTGAGTGAAAAATTGTGGTATGGTTAGAAGATACCAAGGCAAGGTATGAATAACTAAGCACGCAATGAAGCAATACACGTGCTCAAAGGTGAAAGAATATGTGTGCAACATCAAATTGATTGCACATGTAGTAGTATTATGTGTGTAGAGAGTTTGCACACACATCAATATGTATGTGTTTTGAAGGGCTAAGTGCACAATAGATTTGTGACATTTATTATGCTACTATAATTTTATTAAACAAAGTGTATTCATAGAGTGAGACTCAATATGGTTATGGGCGCAGTACCTTAAGGTTGTGCGTAGTTAATCCGGTCTACTTGTAGTAGGGAGTGTTATAATTAGTATCCATGCACTAGGATTTTTGAAGTAGCATGGTCTAGTAGTGATCTTGGTTGCTACAAAGAATATCCTAGAGACATAAGTTGAGGTTGTAGTGATATGGCCCAACCTGGGAGGCTAGGGACGTTACACTAGGAATGTCTTCTCTAAGATGAATTTGAGTTGGAATATGTCAGAACCACCTGTTCATGTATACTTCAACATGTTGTGGGAGAATAAATATAATAAGTCATACTATATGATATGTGAATTGGTATATTGAAGAGAAACACACATACATAATATTTTTTGGAGAAACTCGACCCCTCACCTATTACCCACATATGTCCCTAACAAGCTTGTCTCAAGGAATTTTTTTTACCAAATTAGTCTTCATGGGTTCAATGCTTCTTTGGTCAAAGACAAAAATAGTGATTTTATTCCCTATGGATTTCAACTTGGATATTACTTTGTTAAGGATACTCTGCAGGCTAGGCAGGATGGTTTAAGTCATGTAGAATACATTTTTGAGCCTGGTAGGTGCCGAAGGCATGACCCCAAAGGTCTCGTTCTTAAGCATGTTGAGTAAGTTGTTGAAATTGGCCTTATGCCCATTAAAAATGGGATGAAGAGGTATTTACTAAAAATGCACAAAGTTGGGCTCAGGTTTTGAAAAGGAAATCTAATCCCACTCACGATCTTCAAAAGCGTCTCTCTGGACGAACAAATAAAGGTTATGATGCAAAGTGTTGCAGTTATGAAACAAAATGTGACAACTGAGAGAGACACAGAGGAAGCTAGGAGAGCATAATAAATTTTTGACTAAAGATAGAGACTGAATGTTAGGCCGTAGAAAAACATCATAATATAGTAGCTCAAGAACAAGACCTTCAACAGAAGAACAATTAAGAGTTGCATAGGAAAGAGGAATATGAAGCTGCTCAAGAACTTGAACGAAGAAGTAGAATAGTTGAACCAGAATAAAGAACAAAATCTCTATAGGAGAAAATAATTAAAGAGAAGGAAGAACAGGATATGCATGAATTGTTAATACAACAAAAATTACAGGAAAATCAACAAGAGGAAAGGAAATGGAAAGAGTTAGAGGAAGCTCAAAAACTTACAAAAAATCCTACTGATCAACCAACAAAGGCTCATCATGCAGAAAWTCCTCCCCAGAACATAATATATTTAACAAAGGATGATGAGGAGGAACTAGTAAGTCCTGATAGAAAATGAAGTTGATCCAAATGTTGAAAAAACATCTCAAGCCAATCAAGGTGTTGAAGAAACAACTTAGGATCCAAAAGCAACTTAGGAACCTGCCAGAGAAGCACCCCATGAACCCATAGAGGGATCAGTTGCAGAGTTCATTGGAACCACAAATAATGAGAAACAAGAAGTGGTTGGTGCAACTCCTAAATTGGAAAAGAAAGAAGAAGTTGATATAACACTTGAGCTTGGGAAGAATAAAGGAGAAACTACACTCAAGGTCGTTGAAAAGACAAAAAAAATCTATTCAAACCAGCGCAGAGGAGACTTTTATGACATTTCCAGTTCAGGTACCTAGTAAATACCAACAACATGTAGGTCCAGTCATAGAAAAAGAATAAAATAAACCAAGAAAGGAGCAGGTTGCAGACACAATGTTAGGAAAACTAGATAAACAAACAAGAATGGAAGACAAGGAAGATGATCAACCAAGAAAAGATTAGAGAGTAGACATAGGTGTTGAGACAATTGAGAAACAAGAAGAAATTATCGATAAAGGTAAGGCACCAATCATGAAACATTTCCACACTATGGGTAGTTTAGAGAACATCTTTTCCTAGGGCGATCAACCAATTCTTGAGCCATTGGATGATGTGGTTGACATGGAATCCATTGCATATGACAAGAAGAGGCAATCCCTTGTAAGGAGAACACAAAGGAAAATAAATATGACAATATATGCCACTATGTTAATAACATCAGAGGAGACCCTATTTGATTTTAAAAAGGCTTGAATTAGTTAATTATTGGGAGTAGGAGTGGCCATATGACATGCCACCATAGGAAAAGCTAGAGAGGAAGAAAAAGAATCTAATGCAAGAGGAGAGAGATAGAATCTCTTAGGCATAAGGTAGAACACTAAAAGGACACTACTAAATCTGTCTTGATCTTAAAAGATGAATTTTTAGAAGAACACAATAAGTATGGGCTAGTTAGAGATGCATTTGTGAAGAGGATTATGGATTACTAGGAAGAAACCTTGTCGTGTAGTGTACTGGCCTATAAAGAAATTATTTAATGGGGCGAAAGGGAAATCAAGGTAGTGAATCAAATAGAATATATCAGGGAAATCCAGAAGGCCAAAGGTGGTGAGGGTCATGATATTAGAATTCTAACATATGATAGTATCATAAGAATGCATGGAGTAGCAGAGTACTGGGTATGTTTAGTTATTGAGCCAAAAAAAAATGGAAGAACCATGGTTAGCATGCCTCAAATCCTGGAAAATACCAACAAAGCCATGACAAATCTTTAGCTACCAAAGTTTGGTTCACCAGATGATTTGTGGGATTTAGATGACGTGATGTTTGAGTTTCAACAAAGCAATTAGAAGCAGTAAGAAGTTACAAAGGAAATCACTACCATGGAATGTGACTAGATGAGGAAGTATATGGTTTTTGAATTCAAAGAGACTAAGAGGCTAGAGAAATTGGTTCTAAAAATAGGAAATTACATGCAATAATTCAGGGAGATGAGGGAAACGCTTAGTTTGCCAATGGATCAACACTGATTCCTGTACATGCACACATGTGAGGACTTGTTGGCTTAATGGGTAGAGTATGATGGTGAGCATGCAATTGATGAGTCATCAAGTGCACCCATGTCTTCTTAGCACGCGACTTTGTTTTATATTTATCAATTTTTCATGAAGTAGAATTTACCATGTTTAGTAAGTAAGTTTTTAATAAATAGAGGGATCAATCAAATAACAATGGTCGATGGATTTGTAATGAAACTTTGAGTTACTTAGCTGAGAAATATTTTGAACTGTAATTCATAATCTTAGAATGAGCCAAAGGAATTTTACCAAATCTTTGCATGTTTATTCATAGTGGATTACTCTATGACCAAGCAAATATTCCAGGCATCTAATACACATTTCAATATTGTTAAGCTATCTTATGTAATTGAATAACTTTGTGGATTCTTTTGGTGAATGGTTATTTCCTTTTATTAGTTATTTTTTTTTTATTACTTGGAATAGTGTAGAATTATTTATTGTTGTTCTACTTTGCACGTTTATTCTTTTATGTTGTCAGTTAGTTATTGCTTTCTTGGATAAATATATGATAAGTAACAAGTTCTTAATAGAATTATTTCTTTGAGAACCTGAAACTTCAGATAGCTTTAATTCATTGTTGCCAAGGGTTATCCTTAGAACAAACTTCCTTAAATTATTTCATTTGTTTATTTTCTATAGTAGTTAGACATAAAAATTAAAAAAAAAAAACAACAAAAAGAAAGAAAATAATGAAGTCGAACAACTTTTAAAGCCCATTGAACAATTTTCAAACCATTAACCCGAAGGATTATTCCATACCAAATAGGGAGGATTCTAATTGGGACTCGTCCTTGGGTTTAATTCCTATTGTTGAGCATTGGGAATCTAGCCCCCTAAACACGATTGCTATGGAATATCCTACCTCCTATGTTATGCCCTCAAAATACCACTACTTGGATTCTCTACTCAACTATGGAACAAGTACAATACAAAAGAATGGAACCCTTTCTCCTCCTAGCGGCCAAATATTTAACATAGTCTGCTAGCCATCTAAGGTTAAGGTTTTGACTTCCTCAACCCTCAATTAGTGATCAGGTTCATACCTTCTAGAATTTTCTTGAAATTCCACACATGTATAGCCCCATATGTGTGAATAATGGGGGATGGCATGGCACCCATTCGTACCATGGTGGTCAACAAGGTAGGCCAACTTGAGGGAGGTACAAATTTTGCATATGAGCTCCGATTGAGGTGTTTTAAACTCTGTTGGAAAGGTCTCATAGTGTATAGAATCATTGAGGGTGTGTGCACAAGTATTGGGTACTTTAACCCCCAAACATTCCATTTAATGCCTCAAAATGGATCCATAAGTTTCAGACCCCAATTTTACAAACTGGGACCTGCCACTAAAATGTCCTTGCAAGATGATTCCTCCAACTCTTTTCACCCATAAAATACCAATATAGATCACAAATTACATGATGATCCAATCCGGATCATACCTCCCCATTTAGGGAGGATTTTGGTCCCCAAAATATTTACTAAATGATGTGAGGAAATTTTTCCTCTACCTCATCCCTGGAGTACCATTTTTCTTTTCTTGGAAATTGTCCTTTCAACCCAATCTACCAAAGGTTAATTTTCCCATGTCTTATAGTTATAGACTTCCTCTGTAAAATTGTCTTCTACTAAATCTACCTGAGCATCTGGTGAGAATTCCTCTATCGTAGGTAGGATTTGCTCCACCTATTGATCCAACATGGAAGTCTCATAGAGTTTCAAATTCTCCACATTCACTATTGAGTAAATGTGCATGTATGGGGGTAGACCGAGTCTGTAGGAATTATCTTCCACGTTCCCCAATACCTCAAAAGGTCCATACCACATAGCCTTGATCTTCTTACCGAGACCTTCTAGTATTTCCTTGTTTAGTTATAACCAAACATTGTCTCCCACTTCGAATGACTACTTGCTTATGTGTTGATCATTTTTAGCCTTATACTTTTCTTTTGACTTCTTCAACATCTCTTGTACATGAAAATGGATATGTCTAATATTTTCAACAAATTTCTCATCTTTCAATGCTTATCCCATGGTGTTCTTCTTCACTCCTCCTTGTTTTCCATAAACAATATCTTAGGTTCAATGTAGAAAATATCCAAAGAAAGTTTCAAAAGGGGGCTTACTAGTAGAAGTATGGTCTGCTCTATTATAAGAGTGTTGAATGTAGATCATATTTTCATCCTAGGTATTTGAATGCTTCTGATTGTAACCCCTCAAAAGTTGTACCAAAGCCCTATTGAATACCTCTATCTACCCATCTATTTGTGGATGAAATGTTGCATATCTATTCAAATTCGTGTCCATATTCTCCCAAAGTGTAGTCCAAAAGGAACTATGAAATCCAATAACCTTGTTTGAATGATGCTCCTTGGTATCCCAAAGTGCACCTAGACTTGTTCAAATAACATGTTTATTGATTCTTGTCCTTTGATGGTATTTTTATAGGGAATAAGAATGCACATTTTGTTGAACATGTCAACTACCACAAAAAGTAGTTATTTTCCTTACTCGTTGTTGCTAAACCTCCCACAAAATCCACAGAATTGTTTTCCAAGGTCAAGTGGGTATAGGTGAGGGATTATATAGACCTTGCTTTCTGTTATTAGGCTTGCTGATACAACAAAATATGCATCCTCTAATATACTGTGCTACATCTTCTTACATTCTGGGCCAATACACATACCTTTGTAAGTTAGCAATTGTCTTCCCAACACCAAAATGTCCTACAACTTTGGAGTTGTGAGCCTATCTGATAAGCTACAATATTTCACCTTTATGAACACATAGATTTTCTAGATTGTAGAGAAAACCATTATGGAGATGATAGTCATCCTTGTTTTCACCTTCTTCTACATGAATTTGGCCCTATAGCTACTAAAACACCTCTTTGAAGTCCTCATCTTCTGTGTATGCCTCTTTGTATACATCATGGGTAAAATGATCCATGTGCATAAGAGTTCTCAAAGTTGTAATCTTGGATATGGGTGGCCTTGAAAGCATGTCCAACAACTTATTAGTGCTTCTTTTCTTATACTTGATGACTAGATGAAATTGTGCAAAAACTTTATCCACTTGTAATGTCTAGTTTGTTGAAACTTACTATAGGACTGCAAATTTGTAATGGATGATGATCTGTGTGGATAATGGTTTCCTTTCCCATCAAATATTTATTCCACTTCTTAACAACTTGAACCAGGGCATAGAGTTCCCTATCATATGTAGGATAGTTCAAAACTCCCCCATGAAACATCTTAGAATGATAGCATATTGGCTTACCTCCTTGCATCAAAATTTCTCCCATAGATACCCACTTACATTTGTCTCCACTTCAAAGGAATTCTACAAGTTAGGCAATGCAAGAATTGGTGCTTGATTGATCTTTCGTTTTATATTGTCTAAATATTTCTACTGATTATTTTCTCCACTGGAAACTCTTATCGCTTGTTCTTATGGAGTGGAATGGTGTAGCTACCACTGAAAAAGATGCTATGAAATTCCATAGGTACTATGTTGTCCCAACAAAGATCCTAAATTCTATGACATTAGTAGGAACTAACCATTTTATGATGGCCTCCATATTTGCATAATCTGTCTTGAGCCGACCTCCACCGATCACATATCCCAAATACACTAATGATTGTTGAGAAAACTCACATTTCTTGAGGTTATCCAGAAGTTGGTTCCTTTTCAAAGTCTCTAACACCTGCATGAGATGTGACATGTGCTCCTCCCAGGTAGAGCTATAAACAAATATATCATCCAAATACACTATAACAAATGAATCTAAATATGGGCACAATACATCATTCAATGGTCTCATAAATGTAGTTGGTGCATTACATAAACCAAATGGCATGACCAATCATTCATACAAACCTTGTGTTGTCTTGAAGGTGGTATTTGAGGTGTCTTATTCTTTGACACATACCTGGTGGTATCCCAATTTGAGATCCAAATTGGTGAAGTACTTGTCATGTTGCAACTAGTCTAACAAATCATTGATCATGGGTCACAGAGATTAGTGATTCTTGAGTATAATCTTGTTCAAATATCTATAGTCGATACACATTTGCCAAGTCCCATCATTCTTGGGTACGATGATGATAGATGACCCACAAGGTGAGGTTATTGGTCGAATTACTCCCTTCTCTAGTAGTTGCTACAACTGTTTCTTCACTTCATTTTCTCCATAATAGGTTATCTATACAACCTAATATTTGGTATTGGGGAGTCAGGAAACAATTGTATCCCATTATCCACTCCCATTTTAGGTGGTAGTCCTTTAGGCTCCTAAAACACTCCTATGTATGCCTACAATAACTCCAATTGTTGTCCCTCCAAGGATTCCCTTACTCCTACTGATTCATCACTTGACTGATTCTCTAGTAAGAAAATTAGAACATACTTCTTACTTGAACTAATCAACTTTTTTTCTTGGTTGGAACTTACCTATGAGATATTTGATTTACTTTTATGTGCATAAATGATGAAATACTTCCCATCCTTGATCAGGGTACTGGTTATCTCTCTACATGAAGATTGCATCCCTCATATACATGTAGGGGCTTCCAAAGACTACACCACACATGTAAAGGGGTAATACATCTAACTCCACTTCATCAATAAAATCTACACTTAACAAAAAAATGATCTTACACTATTTCACATCCTTGTTTACCCACCCTAGTGGATATTAGCTAGGATGATCATGAAATTCCAACCCAAGCTTGCTGACTAGATCGACTACTATGAGATTGGCCTGCGAACCAAAATCAAATAGAGCATCTAACTTGGTCTTCTTGAACTGGATCCTGATGTGGAATAGTTTTGTCATCTCTTTCTATTCCTTGTGATGAAGGCTACTTAGATTCACCTCCTTCTTCACTAAAGTGCAAGAAATCTTCTCATCCACATATGATCTTCTCTCTACCTGATTGCTTGAATTCGTGGCTAGAATGTTCCTCTTCTTGGAATCCTTCTTATGGTTCTTAGGGCTCATCTTTGGATGTAGTTTCCAACACTTTTCCTCAAGGTGATCATTGATATTGAAATGGTTACAATGGTTACTTGGATCCTTACACTGATGTGTAGTGGTTTTCATCTTCTTGTCTTTCCATTTCCACTTCTTCTTCCCCTCCTTGGAAGCATCTTGGTGCTCTTTCTTCTTGGAACCACTTTGTTTTCATTTCTCATGGCTTATATTTTCCACATATCACTTGCACATGGGATTCATCAATTGTCTTAGGCTTGAAGAGAATCACTTGCTTTCACAAATTACTGTGTAGACCCCCCATATAATTGACGAGTAAATTTGGGTTCTTGGGAGAGATACCTAGCATGGTAGCCATATTTTTGAATTTGGTGGTGTACTCCTGCACAATTTGTCCTTGCCTTTGCATGACGTAATTGCAATGGATCCATTGGCCCTCTACATACTCAATAGGGTATAACTGGGACTTAATGAGGGTTTTTAAATCTTACCACTTAGTTATTGGTGGATCACCCTCCAACCTAAGTGTCTTAGTTTGGCTTTCCCACTATGTCAATGCATGGCACTCTAATTTTAGTCGAGAAAAAGAAATCGTTTGCTCCTTATCTATATTGTGAACATTGAAATAGACCTCTAATTGTTGCAATCAATTATTCAAGTTTAATGCATCGATCTCACCTTGTTATGCCTTTATATCCACTTTTTATTCCATTATAAATAAAGACCATGAAAGAGTAATGACACTCGAACTTGGTTGCTCTTTCCTCAAATCCTTTTCCGGGTCTTCATTTTCTCCCAGTTTCGCCTCTAATATTATCTCTGAGTTAAAGCCTCCAGCCTCCCCGAATGGTTCAATCTTTCTTTCTAGAGCCTCCATGAGGAGGGCAATATTGCGAGAGATATCAATGAATTTCTATTCCATCCTCACAAATCTATCTTCTATTGGATCTCGAGGGTTGTTGTGAATAGAATCGTCCACCATGGATAGGGTTCTATGACTTTCTTCTTAAGACAATTCATGGATCTTGTAACTTTCCGCAAATACCCCCCAAAAAAATGCTTTGATACCAATATGATCTGTAAAATTCCATGGATATTCCACTAGAACAACTTGTCACAATAGATCTTATAAAATTTTGAAATCTTAGACTATGCAGACTAATTTTCCTTAGATCCCAGATTAATTAATGACTAGCATTTCTTGAATTTACGAAAATAATTGAATACAAAAATGAAAGAACAAGAAAAAATATACACACCATCCACATAATTGAACATAATATCTATCATGGGAAACCCAATACAATAGAAAACCCAACTAGAAGGTAAGGCCTATTCTTTGCTCTCTTTTCTTCAATTATGGAAAGAAAGTACAAATAAAGAGGCATTCACTATGAAGTTTCCTTTGACACTGCAGCCTGAACGACTACTGCGAAGTATCCTAACTACTCTACTATGTTCTCAAAATACCACTCCTTGGATGCTCTGCTCAACTATGGAATGAGTATAATACAAAAGAAAGGAACCATTTCTCCTCCTAGTGGCTCAGTATTTAACATAGCCTAGTAGTTGTCTAGGGTTAGGGTTTTGACTTCCTTAACCCTCTATTAGTGATCAAGTTTGGACCTCCTAGAATCTTCTTGAAAATCCACATATGGTTATCCCCATATGTTTGAGTAATGAGTGTTGAAGTGGAACACACTCATACCATGGTGGTCAACAAGGTAGGTCAACTTGCGAGAGGCATAACTTTTTCATACAAGCTCTTATTGAGGTGTTTTATGCATCGTTGGAAAGGTTTCAAAGTGTAGAACATTGTTGAGAGTGTAGGCACAATTTTTGAGCACTGTAACCCCAAAAAATGTTGTTTAATTCCTCAAATGGATCTGGAAGGTTCCAAACTCCAATTTTCCAAACTAGGACTTGCCACTAAAATGGACCTGGAAGCTGATTCCTCCAATTCTTTCCACCTAGAGAATACTAAGATAGATGAAAAATTATATGATGATCCAATCTGGATCATAAATAACCTTTTTAACTATGGAACAAGTACAATAATATATAATGGAACCCTTTCTCCTCCTAGCATCCTAATATTTAACATAGCCTACTAGTCATCTTGGTTTAGGGTTTTCACATGCCTTAACCCTCAATTGGTGATAGGTTTTGGACCTTCTATAATATTCTTGAAAGTCCCATGTGATTAGTCCCACATCAGTGAGTAATGGAGGCTAACATGTCATCAACTTGGTACCATGGTGGTCAACAAGGTAGGTCAACATGTGTGAGGCATAACTTCTGCATACGAGCTTTAATTGAGGCGATTTTCACATTGTTGGAAAGGGCTCAATGTGTATAACAACATCAAGGGGATCGTAGCTATTCTTAGAAAATTTTTACGCCCACAAATTTCGTTTGATTCCTCAAATGGGTTTGGAAGGTTTCGACCCCTAAATCTCCAAACCATGACCTGCCACTAAAATGGGCCCTACAAGCCAATCCCTCTGGTTTTTCTACCTATAAAGTACCAAGATAGATGAAAAACTATATAATGATTCAATACATATCAAAATTGCTAGAGGGGACATAAATGAGTAAAAATACGAAAGGTGTTTGGGAGTTGGGTGAATAACAAGCATATTACTGAATTAATAATTAGAAATGTTCATAAGAAGGAATATGAAATTTTGCACCAGTGTTATAATAATAGAAGGAGGATGACCATGGGAGGTAGTTTATACTCTATAATACTGGATGTTTTTTTCTAATGCTAATTTTTTTTATCATGAAATGGCAGAGAGTTTGGTCTTGATTGTGCTAAATCTTGATTAGGTTTTGTTTGGGAGTGGGGACTCCATAGCTCTTTGGTAGCTACACAATTTGTTGGTGAAGTAGGAAATCCCTTTCATCATTACTAGCTTATATTCACCTTCACACAACCCTTCTAGCTCGAGGGTTCCAGGGGAAGAAGAGTACCCTTAAGATATAACAAGGAAGTCAACCGGTAAGATTCCATATAATGGAAAGTTGGAAATTTCTATTGAAATTTGGAGAAGTCTTGGGAGTAAGCTTGGAGTTGAACACTCAAGAGAAAAGTCATCCATAGCCATCTGAGGAAGAGGTAAGGTTAAAAAATTTAAGCAAGTGTTTATATGAATTTTTGTTCAAAATGTTTCTTTGGTTTTGGGTTTTGGGTTTTGGATTTATATTTTTTTTTCCTTTCCTAAGAATATTAGACTACTTATCAATCAATAAAATAACCTTGTACTTTTCTTGAATATCTATATAAACTCCTACATTCTTAGAGGAATTGGTTGTCTGATTTTTAAACATGTGAATAAATTTTTCCAAACCTCATAGGTGTGTGTGTGTGTGTGTGTTCTCTACAGTGGTGTAATCCACGCACAACACTTGAGTTGCACATAGACAACCTACATGCACTCAAGTTTCCCTTCTCCCACTTGTGCACATTTTTTGTAGCAGGTTATCACTTGTAGTTAGTGACGGAAATGGGTTTCTAAAGGGATTTGAAGGGGACTTCTTCTGAGTTTCCTCTATATCACTAAAAGTATTACTAGATAAAATTTGGTAGTCATATTTCCTTATGCAAGTAGTTGTTGTAGTCTTCTTGGATAATGGTTTCCTTTCCCATCAAATAGTTATTCCACTTCTTAACAACTTGAACCATAGCATAGAGTTCCCTATCATATGTAGGATAGTTCAAAACTCCCCCATGAAACATCTTAGAATGATAGCATATTGGCTTACCTCCTTGCATCAAAATTTCTCCCATAGACACCCACTTACATTTGTCTCCACTTCAAAGGAATTCTACAAGTTAGGAAATGCAAAAATTGGTGCTTGATTGATCTTTCGTTTTATATTGTCTAAATATTTCTACTGATTATTTTCTCCACTGGAAACTCTTATGGCTTGTTGTCAGGTGGAATGAGTGTAGCCTACCCGCTTGAAAAGATGCTATGAAATTCCATGGGTACTATGTTGTCCCAGCAAAGATCCCACAAATTCTGTAGCTGACATTATTAGGAACCAACCATTTTATGATGGCCTCCATATTTGCATAATCTATCTTGAGCCGACCTCCACCGATCACATATCAGTACACCAATGATTGTTGAAAGCTCACATTCTTAGAGTTTATCGGCCAGTTCTTTGGAGTCTTTAACACATGCATAAGATGTGACATGTGTTCCTCCTAGGTAGAGCTATAAACAAATATATCATCAATCACTATAACAAATGAATCTAAATATGGGCCCATGATACATCATTCAATGGTCTCATAAATGTGGTTGGTGCATTACATAAACCAAATGGTATGACCAATCATTCATACAAACCTTTTGTTGTCTTGAAGGCAGTATTTGAGGTGTCTTATTCTTTGACTACATATGCGGGTGGTATCCCAATTTGAGATCAAATTGGTGAAGTACTTGTCATGTTGCAACTAGTCTAACAAATCATTGATCCTCGACCACAGAGAGTAGTGATTCTTGAGTGTAATCTTGTTCAAATATCTATAGTCGATACACATTTGCCAAGTCCATCTTTCTTGGGTGCGATGATGTTGGGTGTGTGACATTATTAGGAACCAACCATTTTATGATGGCCTCCATATTTGCATAATCTATCTTGAGCTGACCTCCACCGATCACATATCCCAAATACACCAATGATTGTTGAGAAAACTCACATTTCTTGAGGTTATCCAGAAACTGGTTCCTTTCAGAGTCTCTAAAACCTGCATAAGATGTGACATGTGTTCCTCCTAGGTAGAGCTATAAACAAATATATCATCCAATCACACTATAACAAATGAATCTAAATATGGGCACAATACATCATTCAATGGTCTCATAAATGTAGTTGGTGCATTACATAAACCAAATGGTATGACCAATCATTCATACAAACCTTTTGTTGTCTTGAAGGCAGTATTTGAGGTGTCTTATTCTTTGACACATACCTGGTGGTATCCAAATTTGAGATCCAAATTGGTGAAGTACTTGTCATGTTGCAACTAGTCTAACAAATCATTGATTCTCGACCACAGAGAGTAGTGATTCTTGAGTGTAATCTTGTTCAAATATCTATAGTCGATACACATTTTCCAAGTCCCATCATTCTTGGGTACGATGATGATAGGTGACCCACAAGGTGAGGTTATTGGTCGAATTACTCCCTTCTCTAGTAGTTGTACAATTGTTTCTTCACTTCATTTTCTCCATAATAGGCTATCTATACAACCTAATATTTGGTATTGGGGAGTCGGGAAACAATTGTATCCCATTATCCACTCCCATTTTAGGTAGCATCCCTTTAGGCTCCTAAAACACTCCTATGTATGCCTACAATAACTCCAATTGTTGTCCCTCCTAGGATTCCCTTACTCCTACTGATTCTCTCGTAAGAAAATTAGAACATACTTCTTACTTGAACTAATCAACTTTTTGTCTTGGTTGGAACTTACCTATGAGATATTTGATTTACTTTTATGTGCATAAATGATGAAATACTTCCCATCCTTGATCAGGGTACTGGTTATCTCTCTACATGAAGATTGCGTCCCTCATATACATGTAGGGGCTTCCAAAGACTACACCACACATGCCAAGGGGTAATACATCTAACTCCACTTCATCAATACAATCTACACTTAACAAAAAAATGATCTTACACTATTTCACATCCTTGTTTACCCACCCTAGTGGATATGGGCTAGGATGATCACGAAATTCCAACCCAAGCTTGCTGACTAGATCGACTACTATGAGATTGGCCTGTGAACCAAAATCAAATAGAGCATCTAACTTGGTCTTCTTGACCTGGATCCTGATATGGAATAGTTTTGTCATCTTTTTATATTCCTTGTGATGAAGGCTACTTAGATTCACCTCCTTCTTCACTAAAGTGCAAGAAATCTTCTCATCCACATATGATATTCTCTCTACTTGATTGCTTGAATTCATGGCTAGAATGTTCCTCTTCTTGGCATCCTTCTTACGGTTCTTAGGTCTCATCTTTGGATGTAGTTTCCAACACTTTTCCTCAGGGTGAGCATTGATATTGAAATGGTTACAATGGTTACTTGGATCCTTACACTGATGTGTAGTGGTTTTCATCTTCTTGTCTTTCCATTTCCACTTCTTCTTCCCCTCCTTGGAAGCGTCTTGGTGCTCTTTCTTCTTGGAACCACTTTGTTGTCCTTTCTCATGGCTTATATTTTGCACATATCACTTGCACATGGGATTCATCAATTGTATTAGGCTTGAAGAGCATCACTTGCTTTCACAAATTACTGTGTAGACCCCCCATATAATTGACGAGTACATCTGGGTTCTTGGGAGAGATACCTAGCATGATAGCCATTTTGAATTTGGTGGTGTACTCCTACACACTTTGTCCTTGCCTTTGCATGACGTAATTGCAATGGATCCATTGGTCCTCTACATACTCAATAGGGTATAACTGGGACTTAATGAGGGGTTTTAAATCTTACCACTTAGTTATTGGTGGATCACCCTCCAACCTAAGCATCTTGGTTTGGATTTCCCACTATGTCAATGCATGGCCCTCTAATTTTAGTTGACAAAAATAAATCGTTTGCTCCTTATCTATATTGTGAATAGTGAAATAGACCTCTAATTGCTGCAATCAATTATTCAAGTTTAATGCATCAATATCACCTTGTTATGGATTTATATCCACTTTTGCTTCCATTTTAAATAAAGACCATGAAAGAGTAATGACACTCGAACTTGGTTTCTCTTTCCTCGAATCCTTTTCTGGGTCTTCATTTTCTCCCAGTTTCCCCTCTAATATTATCTTTGAGTTAAAGCCTCCAGCCTCCCCAAATGGTTCAATCTTGCTTTCTAGAGCCTCCATGAGGAGGGCCATATTGCGAGAGATATCAATGAATTATTCTTCCAGCCTCGCAAATCTGTCTTCTGTTGGATCTCGAGGGTTGTTGTGAATAGAATCGTCCACCATGGATAGGGTTCTATGACTTTCTTCTTAAGACAATTCCCAGATCTTGTAACTTTCCAACAATACCCCAAAGAAAACTGCTTTGATACTAATATGATCTGTAAAATTCCATGGATATTCCACTATAACAACTTGTCACAATATATCTTATAAAATTTTGAAATCTTAGACTATGCAGACTAATTTTCCTTAGATCCCAGATTAATTAATGACTAGCATTTCTTGAATTTACGAAAATAACTGAATACAAAAATGAAAGAACAAGAAAAAATATACACACCATCCACATAATTGAACATAATATCTATCATGGGAAACCCAATACGAGAGAAAACCCAATTAGAAGGTAAGGCCTATTCTTTGCTCTCTTTTCTTCAATTATGGAAAGAAAGTACAAATAAAGAGGCACTCACTATGAAGTTTCCTTTAACACTGTGGCTTGAACGACTACTACAAAGTATCCTAACTCCTCTACTATGTTCTCAAAATACCACTCCTTGGATGCTCTGGTCAACTAGGGAATGAGTACAATACAAAAGAATGCAACCATTTCTCCTCCTAGTGGCTCGATATTTAACATAGCCTCGTAGTTATCTAGGGTTAGGGTTTTGACTTCATTAACCCTCTATTAGTGATCAAGTTTGGACCTCCTAGAATCTTCTTGAAAATCCACATATGGTTATCCCCATATGTTTGAGTAATGAGTGTTGAAGTGGCACCCACTCATACCATGGTGGTCAACAAGGTAGGTCAACTTGCGAGAGGCATAATTTTTTCATACAAGCTCTTGTTGAGGTGTTTTATGCATCATTGGAAAGATTTCAAAGTGTAGAACATCATTGAGAGTGTAGGGACAATTTTTGAGCACTGTAACCCCAAAAAATGCTGTTTAATTCCTCAAATGGATCTGGAAGGTTCCAAACTCCAATTTTCCAAACTGGGACTTGCCAATAAAATGGACCTGGAAGCCGATTCCTCAATTTCTTTCCACCTAGAGAGTACTAAGATAGATGAAAAATTATATGATGATCCAATCAAGATCATAAATAACCTTTTTAACTATGGAACAAGTACAATAATAGATAATGGAACCCTTTCTCCTCATAGCATCCCAGTATTTAACATAGCCTACTAGTCATCTCGGTTTAGGGTTTTCACATGCCTTAACCCTCAATTGGTGATAGGTTTTGGACCTTCTATAATATTCTTGAAAGTCCCATGTGATTAGCCCCACATCTGTGAGTAATGGAGGCTAACATGTCTTCAACTTGGTACCATGGTGGTCAACAAGGTAGGTCAACATACGTGAGGCATAACTTCTGCATACGAGCTCCAATTGAGGTGATTTTCACATTGTTGGAAAGGGCTTAATGTGTAAAACAACATCAAGGGGTTCGTATCTATGCTTAGAAATTTTTGGCGCCCACAAATTTTGTTTGATTCCTCAAATGCGTTTGGAAGGTTTCGACCCCTAAATCTCCAAATCGGGACCTGCCACTAAAATGGGCCCTACAAGCCAATTCCTCTGGTTTTTCTACCTATAAAGTACCAAGATAGATGACAAATTATATAATGATTCAATACATATCAAAATTGCTAGAGGGGACATAAATGAGTAAAAATACGAAAGGTATTTGGGAGTTGGGTGAATAACAAGCATATTACTAAATTAATAATTAGAAATGTTCATAAGAAGGAATATGGAATTTTGCATGAGTGTTATAATAATAGGAGGATGACCATGGGAGGTAGTTTATGCTCTCTAATACTGGATGTTTTTTTCTAATGTTATTTTTTTTAATCATGAAATGGCAGAGAGTTTGGTCTTGATTGTGCTAAATCTTTATTAGGTTTTGTTTGGGAGTGGGGACTCCATAGCTCTTTGGTAGCTACACAATCTGTTGGTGAAGTAGGAAATCCCTTTCATCATTACTAGCTTATATGCACCTTCACACAACCCTTCTAGCTCGAGTGTTCCAGGGGAAGAAGAGTACCCTTAAGATATAACAATGAAGTCAACCGGTAAGATTCCATATAATGGAAAGTTGGAAATTGCTATTGAAATTTGGAGAAGTCATGGGAACAAGCTTGGAGTTGAACACTCAAGAGAAAAGTCATCCATAGCCATCTGAGGAAGAGGTAAGGTTAAAAAATTTAAGCAAGTGTTTGTATGAATTTTTGTTCAAAATGTTTCTTTGGTTTTGGGTTTTGGGTTTTGGATTTATAAATTTTTTTCCTTTCCTAAGAATATTAGACTACTTATCAATCAATAAAATAACCTTGTACTTTGCTTGAATATCTATAGAAACTCCTACATTCTTAGAGGAATTGATTGTCTGATTTTTAAACATGTGAATAAATTTTCCCAAACCTCATAGGTGTGTGTGTGTGTGCTCTATAGTGGTGCAATCCATGCACAACACTTGAGTTGCACATAGACAACCTACATGCACTCGAGTTTCCCTTCTCCCACTTGTGCACATTTTTTGTAGCAGGTTATCACTTGTAGTTAGTGACAAAAATGGGTTTCTAAGGGGATTTGAAGGGGACTTCTTCTGAGTTTCCTCTGTATCACTAAAAGTATTACTAGATACAATTTGGTAGTCATATTTCCTTATGCAAGTAGTTGTTGTAGTCTTCTTGATTGAATGATATTTATCATTTAAGTTGAGGTCTGAGGAATCCTATTTAGCTCAAGCATAGGGATTTAATTTTTTCTAAATCGAGTTGCTTTTCTCAAAATTGAAAGAACCCATGGTTATATGGATATAAAAATGTGGTTATAGAGATTTATTCCATGTTAGGTTTTCCTAATTACAAAGGGGTTATTTTCGTGTATATAAAGTGTAGCTAGATATGCTAGTGGTGCAATTATTGTGGGTTAATATATATTGTAGCTAAACTAGTAGCCATCGATGACTAGGAAACATAATAAAATATATTGGTGGTACATCATATTGCATTCATAATTTGTAGCATATGTACTAATCATACTTTTACGTGAATGAGATTGTGTATGAAGAGAGATCAACATGTAGAAGATTCAATTCTAAAGGCATATTTGAAAAGAGAATATGTTATAGTTGTTGATTTAAAACTTATGATCAGATATTTAGAAGTTTAAACAAAGTTGATTGGGAAAATGTTTATAGACTTGTTTGGATCTAGGGAAAATATAAGACATATTTTATATTGCCTTGAGGGTAGGATTATTTTACAAATCTACTTGATTATTATATTATCAAATATTTTTTTTGTTGTTTGAATAGGTTCACAATTAAGTGTTGCAATGAAGTTTTCAAGTATAATGGAATTATGCAAAGTTGAATAGTAGAATATGTTTCATATCATTTAGTTGTAAAAAAATAAATAACATTTCTTTAATATTATGAAGATTATATAATTATATACATTTATTTATTTATTGTAAAAATAAAGTATTCTCAATTTAATTATTCTCAATTTAATTATACTTAGTTGTTATAATGTCTAAGAGGGAAAATATATATAACACAATATATATTTTCCTTCAACATATATAACATGGTTATAACATATATAAATAACATAAATAAATAACATGGTTTTACTTGAATAATGAAAATCAGCCTACATTAACATAGAGCAAACAGTAATAACTACCCTCACTGCTGGTTGACAATTTCAAGATTAAATGTATATCCCATTAAAAATAAATCAAATCATTGTGATAAACCTTAAAAACTGTGCAAAATAAGAGAATCTTATCGAAACGCTATAAGAATTCGGAAGAGAAACTACTTGTTTATTTTTACTCTGTACTTTGGATACTGTGCAAAACATTGAAGACTGTTTTCTTTAGCTGAGCGTGTCGAAATATAGGCACTTGCAGAGAGTATAAGGCTCGGTTATTTGCAGTTGAAGGTGGTGCAATAATGTTGCTTCCAAACTTTTAAGCTCCAGCCTCCGACAGACTCAATCAGTCAGTGAATGAGTTTACGAGGAGATATTGTCGGGTAGCTGAAACAAGCTGACAGATCTCCTCGCAGAAAATAAAAGAAAGCGAAGTATCTGCTTAAAGGACACACTGTGGCAGTGTGCCGAATCTGCCGATGTACTCGCACTGAAATTTTACGACTGAAGATGTCAGACCATCCTAAATCTGATTCTTGATTGACTAGAAAAGCATATGTAGATTCCACACATGTGAATATTGATGAGTTCGATAAGCTCAAAGTTCAAAATCGATGATTTTGATAAGTTCAAAATTTGGTTGTGGATTTTGGATTTAATATAGTGGGAAAATTGATCATAATTCAATAGAGTAGGCTAATTCCTGAGCAAATAGATCTGTTTTTCAGGTAAATTTTAGGGTTTGAATCCGGTCAAATTTTCTGGGATAGTTTGAGTTTCCCATAAATCAAAGTTTTATTTCTTTTAGAAAACCTTATTTCAAGGGTTTTGTTCCATTTTAAACTAATCCAGATGCTCAGAAAATCGATCAGAATTCTGGATTGGTCGGCAATTTAAAAATGGGCAGCCAGAGAACCTGACCCAAAGATAACTCTAGAGGGAAGATTGCTCCAGAATTAACCCACTCCTAATTCAATTGTCAATAAATAATAGGGATAATGGACAATCATCATTGACTACTATCACAAATGTAAGTTGATTCATCACTATTATTCAAAAAAAAAACATATCACATGGAATAACCCACCTTACATATAAAGAAAACAAACTCTTAGCAAAAAAAAAACAGTTTTACAAGTTTTTATAATGACAATAAAATAAATTTACTTAACAAAAACTGAATATATCTTTTTTCATTATCCGTTATCAAAGATTTAATACATTTTTTTGGTAAAACCAATTCAATCCAAAATACTTTAAATACTTCTTTAAAATAGATGAAAATGAATTTGTAAATAAAAATCTCAAATACACTTAATTCTATTCAATTTTCAAATTTAAAATACAACGTATAACACTATTTATTTAAAAAAAAAGTTTCCCAATATATTAACAATCTATAATTAAAATTTACCTCTCCCCAACTTGGGAGAGTGTGGACACGTCTTTGCCGTGAACCCATCATACTTCCAGCCCTTGCCGTGAACCCACCATACTTCCAGCCCTTGCCGTGAACCCACCCCGATATTTCCAGCCCTTGCCGTGAACCCACCCCGATACTTCCAGCCCAAAAGACTTGTAGCCAAGCTAGAACTTGTGACCTCTCCCCAACCTAAGAGAGTGTGCGCACGTCTTTGTCGTTCGAGCTATTCCTCGTGACCATGTTTTTTCAAACTTGTTATAACATCTTTATCTCTATGCATGATATTATATATATGTTGACATGATCGATACAAAAATATAGTTCAAGATGCAAGTAACATTTACATAAACAACTAATGCATTACAAGAGAGATTGTATATGGAAAAAAATCAACACCAAAACAAGTATCACGTAAGAAGTGGATACAGGGCCCGCCATTGAATAGACTTCCTACATCGTTGGAACTTACCAACATGACAATGGACATTATTATTATTGCAGGGCTGGCAAGAGTTGTCATGATGAAAAGACTACTTGGAAGTATATGCCATTATTATTATTGCAGGGCTTGCAAGAGTTGTCATGATGAAAGACTTGTGCCTTTTACTTGGAAGTATATAAATTAGATAAAGACTTGTGCCTTTTACTTGGAAGTATATAAATTAGATAATCATAATAGTGAAGTGCATTTGGATACTTGTGATATTTTTTTTTTTTTTTTTTGATCGATGTGATTATCAAGATTTGCAATAGATGGAGGATGAAAAAGAGATAGCACTAAGATTATTTGGGGAAATGCCTTCTCTAGAAGAGATAAAATCATATTTATAAAAATGAAAAGAAATTTATTATTTATTAGATAAACATAAGTAACTTTTTGCAAGACCATCTAGGACCTTTTTAGCCTCCAAAAAAGGATAATCAAATTGCAAGGCCAATTAGACTCAATGCAGAGATACCACGAAGTGATTCTTCAACCAACAACTCTCTCGAGATGAAGATGGATGTGACAGGGTGTTTAAGCAATGCCAAGGTTCTTGATCTTGTTGTCGAGCTAGCAAGGATCAATTTCCTGAAGTATCAAATTAAAGAAGTTTTGGGGCTTGAACCAACTAGTCAAGAAACTCATCTTGTGAATGAAAGTGAAGATGCCCCTATTATCCTCCAAACCATGCACAAGGAAAGAAACAATCCAAAGAACCAACCCTTTTCATATCATTGATAGTGGAAGACTTGCTCTTACATAATGGTATGTTGGACTTTGAAGCCTTGACCAATGTGATGTCTCTCAAGGTGATGGAACGTTTGGGTTTGAAAACTTTGAGGCCATACAAGAATATTTTTTCCATGGAATCTAGGGAAGTCAACGTGTGTGGATTAATCAAAGATCTTCAAGTATAATTGGTTGCTCATCAATATATTTTCTTGATAACAAATGTTGTGGTTATCGATGTTCTCGATACCTAGGGAATGCTTCTATCTAGAAAGTGTGTTGTTGACCTTGGAGGTAGCATTCAAATGGATTTATCATATGCCACTATTCCAAATTTTTAGGGAATGCTAGCTAGTCATCTTACACAGAGAGTTGACGAGGAAATATCATGTGGAGGATTCACGGGATCTCGAGAATGAATGAATTGGTTTTCTTTGAAGAAGAGCTTGGATCCTACACCATGCTTACAACAAAATTAGATCCTCAAAAAGAAGTTAGCAACTTTTGGAAGATGAATTTCAGCGGGGCCAATTTCCAAGTGGGTATGGGCGAAATTATTGTTTTCACTTCCCCTGAAGGTAATGTTTCATGTTATGCTTTTCATTTGGAATTTGAAGCAACTAACAATGTAGTTGAATATGAAGCACTTTTACTTGGTCTGAATTTAGCTAAGAATCTTGGAATTAATATTTTGAAAATCATTGGTGATTCTGACCTAGTTGTTTTGCAAGTAAAAGACCTTTATGATTTAAAAAATGGAATATTGAAAAGATACAAGAACGCAGTATGGGATGCCATGGAATGGTTTGATGCATTATCCTTAACAATAGAACCAAGGGATTTAAATAAAAGGACCGATGGAGCAGACATCTATGTTGTGATGCTACAAATTTGTGATGATTTGCTGAAGAATGGAAAAATGGAGATTATTTTCATACCATTAGTCCTAGATAACTTTGTCAACTGGCAGGTTTTAGATGATAATGCACGGATTTTAAGATTCATGAACAACTTGCAAGAATTTGTTGAGAACCAAATCGATTGGAGAGAAAAAGGTTTAGAATAAGAAATAAAGGAAAATAGGATTCCAACAGGCCTTGTACCTCTTGAATATTTGTTCAATAGACATGACAGGTACAAAGAGAAGAGAGAGATGATTAAGCTTGGTGAATATGAGGAATTCAATATCAGATCAACTGAGAATTCAAAGATGATAAAGATTGACAAAGGGATGTCAAGAAAGGAAAGAAACGCTATCGAGAATCTTATTAGAGAATCCAGGGATGTGTTTTCCTTCTCCTATGATGATTTGAAGGTCTACAAGGGAGATATAATTCAACACACTATACCCTTGAATGAAGTTGCCAAAACATTCTGACAAAAGATGAGACATATTAATCCAAAGTTGGCCCCTTTTGTGCAGAAAGAGTTTCATAAATTGTGTGAAGCAAGAATCTTCGCTCCCACCAGACATTCTACTTGGCTCTCCAATCTAGTAATAGTGCAAAAGAAGGTTCGTGAGATAAGGGAATGTGTGGACTTCACAAATCTCAATGTATCATATGAGAAAGAGAATTATCCATTGCCAGATATGGAAAATCTACTGCAAAGAATCATCGGATCAGAGATGTTGTCATGATTGGATGGTTTTTTCAGGTTACAATCAAGTTTTGGTGAACAAAGACGATATTCATAAGACACCATTTACCACACCTTGGGGTAGTTATGAGTATTTGAGGATTCCCTTTGGTTTGATGAATGTGGGTGCTACATTCCAGAGAGTCATATATTATGCATTCAAAGATCTCACGGGAAAGATAATTGAAATTTATCAAGATGACATCACAGTGTTTCCAAAGGACATGAAATCCCATGTTGAGCATCTCACATAGGTATTTGAAAGGTGTCGTAAGTATGAAATCTCATTGAACCCAAATAAGTCAATATTTGGAGTTGTTGAAGGAAACATTCTCGGGCATATTGTTTCAAAAGATGGGGTAAAAATTGATCCTAGAGGATAAACGAAATTAAGGAAATTGCTCTACCCCGAACTTAGAAGGTCTTGAAATCATTTTTCGGAAAGATCAATTTCATCCAAATATTCATCCCAATTTGTTCCGATATCACCAAGCCTATAACAAAGTTGTTAAAGAAAGATGCATTTTTCAAATGGAATGAAGATAGTAAGACAACCTTTTGAACTTATCAAGGAATATATTGTAAAATCTCTGGTATTGGTAAGTCCAAATTATTCCAAGAATTTCAATTTTTTTTCTTTTGCTTCTAATGATACAATTGCAAGTGTAATACTTAAAAAGAATGATCTAGATGAAGAATAATCCATAGCTTTTATGATTAAAGTTCTCGGGGATTCCAAATTTAAACATTCCATTATGGAGAAGCAAGTTTATGCTTTGGTCAAATCCTTGAAGAATTTTAGAATGTATGTTGGATATTCCAAGGTGATTGCCTATGTTCCCCATCCAAATGTAAAAGACATCTTGGATCAACAAGATTGTTTGGGAACTAGAGACGAGTGGGTGACTAAGATTCACGAATATGATTTGGAAGTTGTATCCACAAAATTGATCAAAGGAAGAGGTGTTGTTGATTGCATCTTCATGAGACATTCTCCAAGTTGTTCTCCTCTAGACTGAGTTGAGATGATCTGTGAGAGAGCCCATGTGATGGGTGTGTCATACTCCTCTGGAATGAGTTGAGATGACGTGTGGTATGTTGTCGTACTCCTTTTGGTTGAGTTGAGACGACTTGAGATGGTCTCTTATTAGAATCCTATGGACTTAGTTGATTCAACTTGAGATGGCTCTCCATATGGTACTCTTATGGACTTAGTTGAGTTGATATGTTGAGAGTGACGTCCATGTGGCTACACACAGGTGGACGTGTCCCTAGTGGTTGAGCACTAGAGGATGTGTGGATCCTTTCTATATTGTCTAAGAGTAAGATTTATTGTGTAACCCTAATTGTGTAAAGGGTACAAGTCGGCCCCACCGTGTAAAGATAATTAATATTGTGTAAATATTAATTATATCATTGAGTTATAGAAGTCAGCCCTATTGTGCCAATGGACACACCTATTGATGTGTTAGGTATTGTATAAATAAGAGAGTAAATCCCCATTGTGGATCACTCTCACACACTTCATTGTAACATTCTCTCAAGCTACTTGTGCCACTGAAGTGTGCACTTCTCTTAGGCGCAAGTTTCAAGGTCATAGAGCACCCTCTTGTGTGCTCTAGGGTTTATGGTGTGGGGGATCTTCTCTTGACTCTATAGAAAAGGATTGTTGGGTTTTTTCCTTGATTGAGAAGGGTTTTCATAGGATAAATTCTTGTGTTCTTGTGCATGGTTATTCTTCTTGTGATATTGGTTACTGCAGCTATTGTATATGGTATTGTTGCATTGTTTATAGTTCAAGTACATGCTAAATTTAAATAAAATACATGTGCATGAGCTAAGCATTAAAAATTCAACATGGTATCAGAGCAGAGTTCTTGAAGAGCCATTGCACAAGCCATTGAAGAGCCAGTCGTCACCTTCTTGTTGCCACTGCAAAAACAACCCCATCCATTTTCAAGCTAATTTTATCACCTCCCACTTGAATGCGGGGCCTAATTTTTGCATAGGAAAGTACATCCTCCTTCATCGCACCTCCTGCAAATCTCATATTGCAAATCAAAGAAATTTTGATTTTTGGCCCTGAGGTTGCTAGGGTTTCTGCATAATTTCAGTTTTAGGGTTTCTGTAGCCTGTTGGGGTATTTTTGCAGCTTTTTGAGGTTCCTTTGAGTCTCTAGGGTTTCTTGTTGGCATTCATAAGTCCAACAAATATCCTAGAGACTTCCTCTTGAAAAATGTTAGGGTTTCTAGCCTATCCGTTAGGATTTTTGAAGAATCTGCAAGCCATGAGGAACATAACTTTGGTGGAAGATAGGCTTGATGGAACAAGCAAATTCAGCTCCTAGAAGTCAATATTACACATCACTATGGAAGAGTATTCCCTATTGAGTTTTATAGAAAAGACTCTACCAGTAACAACAATCGATAAAGAGAAGGATGATTGGAAGGAAGATGATGTCAAAGCAAGGAAGATAATCATCTATTCAGTGAGAAACCATCTACTACCTCACATCTCTACCATGAAGATAGCTTATGAAATGTATGATGCATTGAAGAAGATGTTTG
>SNQJ01S0038672.1:69045-89236 GCA_010110895.2 Picea sitchensis
ATCTCTTTGTAGTCACCATTCTCAGGGTGCTTGGTTTTATTGCCTTGGATGACTATCCCTTGGAGGTGGTAACTCCCTATAAGTCAGGAATTTATGTACTAGGTAGGTATGCGGGAATTCTGAGGTGGATCTACTAGGGTACATGATTTATGAGGCCCTAACCATTCACTTATTATTTTTCTATATAAAATGTGATTGCACTTTGTAAGAGTTGTCACACCCATGGTTTAGCACACCTATTTTACCCCAAATCGACCCTCTCTTTCTTATGTATGTACCACACTTTGTAAATGGGCCCTTGGAGATGATTTTTCACATGATTATCCATTTTCATATTTCTTGAGCCAATCTCATGGATTTTGAGGCATATCACATTTCTTGAGGCATTGGTCACACTCTTTGAGGCATGGATGGGCTATTTACATCCATGTGGACACCCTCTACACTTTCCATATGTAATATGATAGAACTTCCGCTTCCTTTAGCACTTATTTAAAGTGTTTTTTCTCACTAAAGGGGGGTGACCTCACTTGGGGCACTTTATGACAATTGTGGGGTTATTTGGAACACTTGGTTGATGTGGAGGTCACTTAAGTGACTTTACACTCTAAGAAGATGACATGGAACTCACCCTTATTGATGGGGATGGACTTTATACCACTTTTTTATGACTTGCTAACCAAATTAAAGGATCCTTCCACCTCAGAAGGGTTTTAATCGATTTTTGGAGAGGTCGTTCCCCTTTTTAGAGGTGAACATTAGAGCTAGAATGACTAAGGACTACTCCTTGCCACATGTTGAGGCCCCCAAGTCAATTTTTAGTTGGACGTTGTACCTTAAATCCAAATCGTCCCTCTTAGAAGGTTGATGTCACCTATTTATGAGGGTTTCAAACATACAAAGTATCATTTAATTGTATTTTTTACTTACTCTCCAAGTTGTGTGGATGACAAGTCACTTTTGCTTTGACTCCTTAACCTAATTTTTGGGAATAAATAATGGGAAGGAGTTGTGAGCCTCTTATATAAATATAGGCACTCCTCTCATTCCAAATTGTTGTGAATTATTGGAGATCATTTCAAGGCATTAATAGAAGATATTTTACTTGGTTTTCTGGTGTCAATTCTTGGAGCTCTTTCTTTCTTGGTTATTCTTCTTGGTATTTTTAAAGACTATTGTGAATTTTCAATATTCTACTAAAACTAGCAAGATCGATCCATTGAGGAGTTGCACAACTACTTGGAAGGAGGGAATCTATGGTTTGTATCTCTTCCATCTTCCTTAAAAGGATTTGGTAAGTGATTATATCTTGTCTGGATTAGTTTTATACTCCTTGGCAAGGGTTTTAATATTATTTCAAGTATTTTGTTGATTTTTTTGGTGAAGGATATTCCCTTTAGGAAACCCTTCTTGTAGGGCCTTGGTTGTCATGGTTTTTCTTGATTAGACAAGGGAATACTATCCTTGAGGCATTAATCTCACATTATAATCCATAAACATTGAATAGCCAATTCTTAGAGGGGCATACTTCTTGACCCCATAAGCCCTAAGTGGAGATAATGCACCAAGCTTAACTCAGAAATATATAAAAGCTATATCATCAAAAAATACAAAAATTCAGAAATATATAAAAGCTATATCGTCAAAAAATATTATTTATTGTATAGTGCAAAGTTAACAATTTACTTTCATCTTCTGGACATTTTTGTCCAATGGTTTATAGTAAATTGTTGATATTTAACCCTAATAGGAAAACGTATCCCCACACATTTGTGCATAAAGGTTTTATATAACATATTGTGGGTTGATATAAGGTATTTAGTAATTCTGGAAATTAAATTACAACAATAAAAATCAGAATTGTTGAAACCCTAGAGCTAGGGTTTAACCCTAAAATGTGCATTCTAACCCTACCCTAGCTTAATTTTCACTCATGGATTATTTATAAAGGATATATTACACATTATAATGGTGAAATTCATATCCTAAGTGTTTCATAGATGTTATATTTCATTTTCGATATTTTTGGTGAAACCCTAGAGGGATTCACCACCTCTCTTTGCAAGTTTGATCTAATTGCAAGGTTATTATTTATTTGTACTTATAATTAATCATCACTAGGATACATTTACATATTTTTTTCATTTACCTAGCTAAAGTATCCAAGGTGTATCATTATAAGTGATTTTAGGCACACTTGGGGTTCTTTTCCTCACCCAAAATCTACAATTTTTGTGTTTTGTTATCATATAAAATATTTTGGAATTATTGCAGAGTATCAATCTGGTCGAATTTGCAGCATATAGTCAAGGGGTAACTCATGTATATCATTTGTTCTTGATTTATGCAATTAGATCTCACTCTTGTGTGGTAAAATGTACTTGTTTCTTCATCCAAAGAGTGATATCATAGTGCTGATTTATGTTTCTGATATAGCATACTTATTTCATATCTCGACACTCACCTAATTATCTCCTAACCCTATTTATATTGTAGTACTTTTTTCTCTAAATCTTAGTTCAATATTCTTAAGGAGTTAGGCTACTTCATTGGCACTGGTCTATCTAACCATATATTGAGTTGTATAATTTGAAGTGAACTATATTGATCCAGATTTACGAGTGGAACAAAAAAAATAACATAATGAATACAATAACATAGAGATACAAAGAACAACAACAAATATCCAGTGAACAATAACTTCTATTGAATAAATAAAATAGGTCGAAATTGTAAAACTGCAGAACTAAAAACAACTTGCTCGAATGGTGGTAGTTATCTCTGAGAAGAGATGTGGTTGATACATGCATTCATCTGAGAAACATGATTACAATGAGATTCTAGAGCCCTTTTTAACATTACTCATGAATTCCAAAATACTATACATCCAAAAACCTAAGCCTAGGAGATGAAATGCCAAAATTTATGTGGGCCCCGATGGGTAAGTTGGTACCTCAACCTTCCTGGGTCGTAACCTTTGCATACGACCTCCGTTTTAGGCATGTGATGGCCCGTTGGAAAGATATTTTCGATAAATACACATTATTCCTTCAAACTTTTCCTTTGTCTACAATTTGACTTTGGTAAGCCAAAAAAACATGTTTTAAGGCCCCAAAACAGCCCTGGAAGTACAAAAAGATGTACTGACATGAAAACATCCAAAATAATCCAGTTGGAATAGGTGGGAGGACACCAATATACACCTGGATGTTGTGTAAGGATTAAGGATATACCTAGAAGTGAAGACCCACAATTACAAAAAAATGTCATCATTATAAAGAAACATGTTGAACTAAAAACATTCAAAAAGAGCCAATTGTAATAGGTGGGTGGCCACCAACATCCACCTGGATCAGTCCTCCCCCTTAGGAAGAAATGGTATCCATTGCATTGAGATCCCCCATCAGGTGAGGAAATTTCTATTGAATTTGGACTTGGGTGAGCCATTTTCCTTGGTGTAGGAGCTACCCTACCTTGACAACCCGATACAGCTGGAACCTCTGCTGGTGAGTTCCATTAACATATGTGTCGACTATCTGATCAGTGGATTCATGTTCCATGCATTTATGGTTGAGATATGTTGTTTTTGACTATTCTTTGTTCTCTAAGGTGTCCAATAATGGTGGAAAATATGAGTGGAGGAGGTCCACATTGAACACTCGGTGCAAGCCAAGGAAGGGGGGAGTGTTGAGCTCAAAAGCATTGTCACCCACATCCTTGGTGATAATGTAAGGAAGGCCCATATTTAAGTGGATGAAGCTTCTGATGGGGCCATGTAATGCATTCTTTTACAAATGTAACCAGACCTTGTCTTCCACCTAAAACTTGTGCGGTACCTGATGATGATCATGGCATTGCTTGTACTTAGCATTGGCTTTCTACAAAATCTCATGGACTTGTTAGAGGATGTGTTGAATTCCCTCAATGAATTTGGTGGCTTTGTCAGCCTCAAAATGAACATGGGAAGATTTAGTCTGTGTGGTTGCAAGAGGTAGTGCAACATCAATGAGACCCAAGGGTTGGAATCACATCCCCACTTGAAATGGGATATGGTCGATGGAGCTATGGAGAGCCCTATTGTATCCATGATGAACATAGGGGAAAATCTCATCCCATGTAAGTGTATGCTTAGAGTTATACATGCACATGATGTGCACAATCATCCAATTGACAAAATCTGTCTGGCCATCAGTTTGAGGGTGGAAGACAGTGGATTTAGTGAGCTTGGTGTCCAACAGTGACCAGATAATTGACCAAAATGTGTTGAGGAACCTATTGTCTCGATCAGATATGATGGTATGTGGTATCCCAAAATGGACCCACACTCATTTGAAGAAGATCTTGGCAGCATCTACCGTTGCGATGCTCTTCTCACAGGTTGTGAGAATGGCCATCTTTGAAACTGATAAACCACCACAAATACAAAATCAATTCCTTTCTTGGTCGATGAAAGGATAGACATGTAATACATCGAGATTGATTCCCAAGGCCTCTCAGGAGTAGGAAGAGGGGTTTATAAGACTTAATTATTTATGGTTGTCTTAGCAATGACACATGTAGTGCACAATATGATATACTTGCTGACATCCTCTCAAAGTTTTGGCCAATAAAAATGTTTCTGTAGAATGTCCAAAATTTTCTCCACACCAAAATGTCCTGCATTTGACTGTAGTGAGGATCCAAAATCATATTTGCATGCTCCCCTGAAGGAACACAGAGGTGGCCCAGATGGCATAACAGTCTGTCCTAAATGTGAAAATTGGTGGCATTTGTGCCTATACCCAAAAGATGATAGGCGGTGGAAAAGACAGGATCTTGCTGATAAAGTTGGGGCCACTTACATGCCTCATGCCCACAAGAATGGAGCATGGTGATGAGTGTAGCCATGAGAGGTAGATTGAGGTATTCAATGACACAATTTGTGCTCCACATCTTATACTTTATTTTGAGATGGAACTGATGCAGGTATGTTGACACAAACCCCCCTCCTCTCCTCAGGGTTGTGCAACCTCCCAGTCAAGGATTTTCAACTACCTGAGTTGTATTATCTCTTAGGGCCTTCAAAAGACCCTGAATGATTAACACACAGGTCCCCTTAATGTTACCTGCAGGTTCAGGTTACCCACAACCCTGCTCTCTAACACTTTTGGCAACACCAATCTTACGAGTGTTATGCCTGTGCTAGACACGTTCTCCAATGTGACCATGAGTTGTGACCATGATCTATATCTTTGAAACTTCGGGCTTCAGAAATATCATGACCTACATCTTTGGTTCTTTTTGAAACACCTTCTTCTGAATTTTCAGATCTCCGTCGCATGTCCACCTAGATCAATGGTCCATATGTACTTCAGGTTTCATGACTTCGTGACTAATTCACCAACTCCACACATGAATTCTTCGAACCTCTATCTTCCATATTTTCTAATTTGTTGCCACGTGTCTCTACCCAGCCAATGGTTAGGATCCCTTAGCGACTTCACGGATTCGCAAGAGTGGTTATCTTCTTGGCACAAATTCTATGAATTTGTTCTTCCCGAAACTTGCTTATCCACTACCACGTCTTCGCCTTCCAATCGACAGTTGGGATCTCTTTGCAGCTTTGAACTTCAGCAATTTTCACCCTTCTACACTCTGAATCCTCCGAATCATGAGTTTATGAAGGAACTCATGTTTAACAACAATGCAACTTCTCTCAGATCTGACGATCTGAAATGAATCTGCTTCTCCAGAACAGATCTTGAACGCTCAAATCGCAAATGCTTAAAACTCCTCCTTGAAGTATTTCTCCCACCCTCTTTTTTGGAACTTGTCCTTTCTTAGAGCTTTGAGCCTTTGAAGGGTTTCTACAACACTTAGTCAAAAATTGGATCTGTGCATGCCTTGCAACAGATATTCTCACACACTTGCATGAGCAATTTCTTGAACTAATCCTCCTGAGCTTATGAGTCAAAAGACTCTGCCAACGCACGCCTTGTGGACACTTTTCACTCCTTGCAAATAAAGCTTCAAGTTATCTCTTCCGAGTGGTTGAGTCGAAACAGACTCTGTTAATGCACTCCTTGTGGACAATATGCAATCCTTTCATAAGCTCGTGAAGAGAAACAAGTAGAACTTATATAATATTTCACTAATCCATACATTCAACAATATAACTCATGCATTTATGAAAACAAAAAATAACAGAGAACATAATATAAGAAGAAATCCTACCATTTACTCAAATAGACAAGCCATAGCAACACATCCATTTGGATCAATATTTCTTTGTTATATTCATCTAAACCTACATGAGATATATCAACATTCAACAACTTCTAACTAATTTCAACAAAAAGAATACTCAACTAATTCGTAGCTACCCTAATGTTCAACAACCTCATTTGGTCATACAACATCTCTACTTATACTAGAGGGCTCTTAGGGTTCCCTCTGACTACCTATCTTCCCGAAGTAAAAGATAACTACCACTTAAGAACCATTACATTAAATTCTAAGAGTGAAAACTCTCATATCTCACGTGATCGCTTCATATTCCAAGCGTTTTGGTCTTCTTTAATCATTTGTTCAAAACTATTTGCAGGAAAATCCATCTTTTAGAATCTCAACAATAATTTGAAAGGTGCGCTAGGGCACTGAGTTGTCTCTCCATGTGTTTTTTGTTGACGATTCTCCTGCATCATACTCCCCTGGAAAAAAATCATGGATTCCTGTCCATGAGTTCCTGCACTTAATTTCCATGCTTCTGGATATCATCTTCATTTACCCAACTTGCATCTTCTATTGGGTATCCTTTCTACTTTACCAAATACTCCAAATAGGTCTTTCACCTGGTCTTCTTACTAATCCTCTGATCAATGATCTTCTCCATCTATGGATTTTCCGCTACATGCATCTGTTTCTCCCATTAAATCTCTTTCCGATCTTTTGATTCTTTTGTGTGATCTTCCCTATAAGGATACATGTATGAAACATTAAATATGGGTGATATACCCACATCCTTTGACAACTCTATCTCATAATAATTGGCACCAAATTTCTTTAGGTTCTTTCATGGTCCTATCTTCTTCATCTTCAGTTTGTTATATGTCCTTGTTGGGAACCTCTCCTTCCTGAGATGTGCTAATACTTGATCTCCTACTTCAAATTGAAGTTCTCTCTTATGTTGTTCAACTCTTCATTTATACTCTCTACTACTATTCTGCAATTGTTCTTTAATTTGATTATGAATCTTCTCCATTTCTGCAGCGAAGTCTTCTTCTCCAGTGCTTCTGAATTCACTCTACTCCAGATCTCTCAATTTTGCTACTCCTCTTGGTTTCATTCCGTACATTATCTAGAATGGAATCTTTCTCGTACTTATGTTCATTGAGTCATTGTATGTAAACTCTGCTTGTGACATAATTTGATCCCACTAGCTATGATTTTCAATGACCAAACTCCTTAGCAAATATCCTAAATTTTGATTTACCACCTCAGTCTGTCCATCCGTTTGAGGGTGATATGATGAACTAAAATATATTTATGTCCTTAGCTTCTTCCATAATTTTCTCTAGAAATGACCAACAAATTTAATATCCCTATCTGAGACAATACTCCTGGGAAACCCATGAAGTCTCACAACTTCCTTGAAAAACAAATTAGCAACATGTGTTGCATCACTAGTCTTATGGAATGGGATAAAGTGTGCCATCCTTGAAAATATGTCAACTACAAAAAATATGGAATCACTTCCCCTTTAGGTTCTTGGAAATCCCAACACAAAATCCATGCTTATTGCATCCCAAGGTCTATCTGGAATAGGCAATGGCTGATACAACTCAATGTTTTTTTTCTTTCCTTTTTCATACTGGAAAATCTTACATCTTTTTAAAAATTTCTTGACCTATTCTCTCATAAATTTCCAATAGTATGAACCTTTTAACTGGGAAAATGTTTTGTCATGGCTGAAATGTCCTGCTAGCCCTCCACTATCTTTTTCCTTCAACAGATTTTCTCTCATTGAACACTTTGGTATGCACAACTGGAAACCTTTAAACAACAATCCATCTTGAATCATATACTCTGTCCACTGACCTTTGTCTCTGATCATAGGGTTCGCACATGCTTCATATGTTTCTTTATAATCTGGATCATCACATTACATCTCCTTAAGTTGTTCAAACCCTAAGGTTTTCACTTGAAATTCCTGTTGAATCAAACTTTTCCTGCTCAATGCATGAACATCTTTGTTAGCATTACCAAAAATATATTTAATGACAAAAGTGAAATTTTTCATAAACTATATCCACTTAGCATGTCTCTGGTTTAATTTCTCCTGTCTAGTTATGAATTGTAAACCCTGATTATCGCTATACAAAACAAATTCTTTTAGAACAAATTAGTGCCTCCATTCCTTCAAGGCTTGAATTACTGCATAAAATTATTTGTCGTAGGTGGAGTACTTATACTTTGTGGCATTCAGATTTTCACTGAAATATGCAACATGCATATTATCTTGGCTCAAGACCACTCCAATTGCAACTCCACTCACATCACACCTTACTTGAAATGTCTTCCCCAAATCTGGAAAGACCAGAATTGGTTGTTCTGTTATCTTCTCCTTCAATATCTTGAAACTCTTCTCAGCCTCTTCTGTCCACTTAAAACACGGGTGCCTCTTATTTACTATATCCAATATTGGAGTACAAATTCCACTAAAATTTCTAATGAACTTCCTATAGAAACCTGCTAATCCATGGAAGATTCTCACTTCAAATATGCTTCTTGGTGATCGTCATTCCTTGATTTGTTTCACCTTCTATGGACCCATCTTCAATTCATTTGAAGAAATCACAAAACCCAAATATATGAGTTATGTCTTCATAAAAGAGGACTTCTTCATATTTATCAATAACTTCTCATGCTGAAGTCTTCTCATTACTAATGTCATATGTCTCAAATTCTCTTTTTCAGTTTTATTAAAGACCAATATATCATCCAGATATACAATCACAAACTTACCAATGAAATCTTTGAATACCTCATTCATCAATCTCAAAAAAGTACTCGGGGAATTTGTTAAGCCAAACGACATAACAAGCCATGCATACAATCCCTCATTTGTCTTGAAGGTTGTTTTCCACTTGTCACCTTCTCTCATTATTATATGATGATATCCACTTTTCAAATCTATTTTTGAAAAAAAAATTGCTCCACTCAAGCAGTCCAATAAGTCATCCATCCTTGGCAAAGGGAATATGTACCTGATGGTGATTTTATTTATAGCTCTTGAGTCTGTACACATTCTCCATCCTTCATCCTTCTTCGGACTCAACATAGTTGGTAATGTGCATGGACTCAAGCTCTCTCTGACCAAACCCTTGTCTAATAAATCTTGGACTTGTCTTGTTACCTCCTCATTATCTTGACGTATCAATCTGTATGTGTCTTTGTTCGACAGGCTTTCTCCTGGTATTAGATCAATGTGATTGTTGATACTTTTGATAGGTGGAAATGCGTTTGGAAACTCATCCACTACTATGTCATCAAAATTCTCCAGTAGTTCTTGAACCTCCTCAAAAAGATCATCCATAGAATTACTTGTAAGGACGACTCTAGGTTTCCTTAACACAACAAATTGCATCTCGTGTTCCTTCTTAAATTCTCTCAGGAGCTCCTTCCCACTCATGAGAAGTATACTTGTGTTGGCTTCTTCCTTTACTTTCTTCTCCTCAATTGGAAGAAACAAGTGTTTCCTACCATTCTTCTCCAAAGTATAAGTATTTTTTCTCTTGTCATGAATGACATTCCTGTCATACTTCCATGGTCTCCCCAACAAAACATGACATACATCCATGGGAATCACATCACACATAATTTCATCTCTATATCCTTCTATTTTAAATTCAGCAAGGCATTGTTTAGTTACTGTTACCTGATGACCTTTCTGCAACCATAAGACTTTATACGACGTCATCTCCGGCATCAAGTTCTCCACCATTTCTATGGATACTAAATTATCAGTGCTACCACTTCCAATTATCACTTTGGATACTCTATATTTAGTCTTGAAAGCAGTCCTGAACAAACTATTCCTTTGCATTGGCCTTTCAACCTCTGGCCCTGGTTTCAAGAGAACCTTCTTCAACATCAGGGATCTTCCATCTTCTGCACCTTCTGCTTCAACATTCAGATTTTGTGCTTCCTACATGTGAGATTCACCTCCCTTGTTATTTCTCTCGGGGAATTCCCAAGACATGTGTCATGTCTTTCCACAAGCATAACACTTCACCTCTACTCCTTTACCTTTTCCTCTTCCTCTAGGAAAATAATTTCTTCCACCACTTTGTCTCCCTTGGGAAATCCCTCCTCTTTCCAAGCGACTATGTGGTTTTTCACTCTCACCCTTGGGCTTTTGTGCCTTATCATGGGAAATTCCTTTTCCTCTGTTTGGACTTTTTCCTCTGCTTCACTGGTTCCATTTCCTGACCAACGTCTCTTCTTCCTTCAAAGAAATATGATAAGCATCCTCCACTGTCCTCACTGTCATCATGCATATTTCATCCTAGATCTTATATCTTAGGCCGTTTATATACCTAGAACATTTTTCATCATATTCCTCCTTCTATCTAATCCTAATGTTCAGCATGTAAAACTCCTCTGTGTACTTTTTCGCTGTCATTTCCTTCTGTCTCAAGTTCTACAATTTCCTGAACAAATTTATCTGATAGTCTTTGGGTATGAACTTAATATTTAGCTTGGCTACCATTTTGTCCCAACTCTTAATCTTTTGCTTACCTTTGCTTCGTATTTCATCCTGCTATTCATCCCACCATATCATTGCATGTCCTTTTAATCTGGTGACAGTATGTCTCACCTTTTTCTTCTCATCACCGACTTCATATTCGAAATATTTATCCATTGCTCATATCCAATCAAGCAATTATTCAGTATCTAGATTGACTTCATACATCGGGATGTCTATATTTTCTCTAGCTCCCAATTTGACAACCACTCTTTGTAAGCATTCCTTGACAGTATATTCCCCTACACCTTCTTCAACTTCTATTTCTTCGCTTTCTACATCACTAACATCTCTAGCATCAGGTACTCTCCTTTGTGTTGTTGTTGGCCCTAGGTTGGTAAATAAAGAGAAGATCAAGGAAGAAGAGGTGAAATGTGAAGTTCGTGGAAGACACAATGACTATCACTGGGTCGAAGTGAGCAAAAGAATAGAAAATATGGAGTGAAGTACAGGAAATCAAGTCGTTGGATGAGGAGATCAAGGATGGCAGATCAGAAAAGAAGAAGGATCATGGACAAGTTAGCAAGCGGAAAGAGACACCATTGGATGCTTTGGAGCACCGCGCGATAAGAAAGGAAAGACAGGTTGGCGAAGCCCTGAAAATATGGGTCAAATTGACCTAGGGTTTTAGACACCTAGGGTTTTGGTATCTAGGGTTTTGGACACCTAGGTTTCGACCTAAGGCTTTCGGTGAGCTATTGTAATGTATAAATAGAGGTCAAGAGGACCTGGGTCAGGTTGGTATGAATATAGGTTGTCATTTTTTATGTGAGTGATTATTGTATTATGAGAGAGAAGTGATAAGTGGGGGAGCCTTCTGGTATTGTAATATCTTCAGCTAGGTGTGAAGATCAACCCTGCAGCTGGGTGCGCAGGGAGGGAAGAGAAAGAGAGGAGAAGAAAGGAGATCTGCTAACTAAGAGTGCAGACAAGAACTGTATGCTTTACCTCAATATAGTATAGCACAGTTCTGTGGACGTAGCCCTAGAGAGAGGGTGAATCACGTATATTTTTTGTTGTGTATGATTGGTATTTTGTATTTGTCATTCATATACTGTTATTGCATTGCTAAGGTAGATCTGATAGATGCATGGAGTAGATCAAGATGATAAGTGATATATGAAAGTTGTGTTGTTCCTGTGTTAGATCCAATTGATATTCCCCTTGGTTGTAGACATCTCTATCCTGCAACCCCCTCATTACTGCTTCAGGTGAGACTGCATCTACTTCGCAGGTGTTGCCGAAAGGGCCAATAGTTAGGGCTTGTTGGTGTGCTCTTGGAGCTGAACCCTGGGCATGCCCTTGTGCCAACAAATGGTTTCGTTACTGGGACAGAATTCCTTTTAAGGGAATGTCAAGGTGGTTTCCATCAAAGACAAAGATTCAAAAGTGGATAGAGGATCAAGAGAAGGACTTCGTTGAAGCCCAGAATAAGAACCCTAATATTAGCACTGAGGATTGGCTAGAAAGGTATATCTTCACTGATATACACAAGATATTCTTTGGAGGGGTCCATCATGAGCTATATGAGTGGCTAGCTAGATTAGCCGATACCCATTTCAAGATCCGATCCAGACTTCCCGTGGTTTGGACGTCGGAGTTGATCAAGATGGTCAATAAAGCTGATAACATCCTATCACGAGAATTAGATCACTGGTTCGATAGTACCATTGGAGGGTACATCATAGAGTTTGTTGTTGACAGAGTAGAGTCATACAACCAAGTTGAAATATATTTCTTCAAGGGACCTAGAGGAAAATTTATACAGTTCCTGAAGTTGAGACTCAATATGCTATTGCATGAAAAGAACATCTTGAAGATACAATAGATTGGTTGGATCCAGAAGGGCTAATGTTCAAAAATCTGGATAGTGACAATGACACATAAGTTAGACATATGTGCAGTGGGAGAGTGTTCTGAGAGGTCCACCTTGCAAACCTGCTTAAGCAGAACTACGGGGAGGAGGGTTTCTACAGTGGAGAAGAAGCAGATCTGATGGACGAAGAACATTCAGAACCTGCCAGGACCGAGGAAGGACAAGCTGAAGAACTTCATCAAGGAGAAACTGAAAAATTATAAACCACGTAGAACATTGAAGTAAGTATTGTTATCCTTCCTATTGATTTAGTCTTAAGAAACTAGAGTAATCCTAGTCACTAGAGCATCCAGAGAACTATCCATAGTATCCCACCACATATTCAGTTAGGAACCCTAGGAAGATTTATGGCAGATGAGATGAGACTTCCTATATTTAGGGGAGATGGATCTGAAGATCCTGACCAACACTGGTTCCTCTGTGAATCTGTATGGAAAATTAAAAATGTCACAGATGAAGTTTTCAAAAGAACCTAGTTCAGTACAACTCTTAGATATTGTGCACTCAGTTGGTATATGAAACTTGTGCAAGGACTTGCATAGCCTAAGCCATTGAATCAGATCAAGAACACGTTGATTGCATAATTTAAGAAAACTAAGTCGGAGTCACAACGTATCACAGAGATGAAAGAGATCAAGAAGAAGGTGGCCGAACCTATGTGGGAATTCGATTAGCGATTCAAATCCTTGACAGGCTGATTAACTTTTCAGATCCCAGATGAACAAAACAAAGAATGGTTCATTGTTTCCATCTTACCACACATCATAATTCCCCTGATGCAATAGAATATTGCTTCACAGGATGAGGCATTGGAGATCACCATGAATGTTGAATCAACCCCTGTGGGAGAATCCATCTCAGGTATGAATCAGATCCTGAGTCAGCTAACTAGTTTGTCTCTGCAGGTTGAAGATATAAAGAAAGACAAGGGAAAAGATAAAAGAGAATACATCTTGTGTGTCATATGTTGATCATAAGGCTATGACAAGGAACATTTCCCTCTATTCAATGAATACTTGGCTTCTGCAGCCCCAATCACTTTGAAGAAAGTCACCTTACCCTGGTGAGAGGTATGAAAAAACATACATCGTACTAGTGAGTGTTACTACATGAAAAATTATGTTCATACACCTACAAATTTATACTGTACATTCTATAAGTTTGTAGGGAATGATGATAGGGATTGTAGGGCTTATGATCTCATGCACTAAAGGTCAAGAGACATACACAAGATCCAAGGTGAAGTACAACAAGAAGAAAAAACTACGTAGTACAACTCTCTTGGGAGAGGAAACTTCAATCCTCGCAGTGGATTCAGTGGAAGAGGATGAGGAGGAGGAATGGGTCGAGGCCGAGGACAGATCATATTTTATAACTGTGCACAACCTGGACACCTTGCAAGGGATTGTCATAACCCTTGTACTACTTGTAGCTACTATATCTCATTTGACCATGTTATAGAAGATTGTCCTGTACTGCTAGCTAAGCTTCAGGAAAGACGAGGAACCCAGAAGAACCCACAAGTGAAATTGATATATGTTGAACCTCATGGAGAAGACCCTAGAGTCACTATTATAGCCAGAGGAGGTGTTGTTATAGGAGAAGACAGACTGACACAAGGGAAGACTACAGAAGATTCAGGAATCCAGAAAGCTGCAGAGAAGACCCAAACTTTTGATGCAAAGAAGGAAAGACATATGTTTGAGGAAGCTAGGAAATAATTCGGAGGAAACCAAGGCTCTGCATCAAAGACAAGAAAAAAAGTGAGAGAATATGTAATTCCTCTGGCATTTGATCATTCTGCTTCACCAAAAGAAGGAAAAGAGGTAAGCAAGCTCATGGAATTTTTATACACTTGTATTACGTTGATTCAAGATGAAAGCATTGTACAAGAATTACAAAGTTTAATCAGACAATTTGAGCAAGGAAAGATAGATCCCTTACTAAATAGGGCAGTACACCAAATTGGTAAGAAGAGAAGGACAAATAATTATTTACATTTGAACTCTCAAATAGGAGAATATGAGATAGACTATGTGGTCCTTGACTTAGGATTCGAGGTCAATGTCATGATGAAGAAAACCTGGGCATAGATGGGAAAAGAGAAGTTGATCTATTCCCCTATCAGGCTTAGGATGGATAACCAACAAGCTGTCAACCCATTTGGATGATTGGAGCATGTCCCTATGGACATTGATGGAATAAGAACATTTCCAGATTTTGAGGTAATTGAAATAGTTGATGACAGTTGCCCTTACCCTGCGTTGTTAGGAATGGATCGGGCCTTCAATAACTCTACTATTGTTGACTTAATAAAATACATATGACTTTTGAAGGAGACAACCTAAGGGTCATCGCACCTTTAGATCTAGATGAAGGTCAGTGATACATAGAGCCCATCAAAGAACAAGACTGTGCATACTCACTAGAAAACATATACAAGCTAACAGCCAGACAACAGTACTACATTAATCCTATAGCTGACGGGAACTTAAGCTAGCGAAGTGACAACGCGTTTTCATCATATTCAGAAGAAGCGCTGGAGAATTGGCAGAACTAGATGTATGAAGTATCTACGAGAAGATGTGCTAGATTAACCAGAGAAGTTCGATGGATCGACACAACAGTGAGTAACTTACCCACATTTGATGGTCTAAACCCTTTAGAAGCCTTCCTATCAGATTTKGAAGAAAGTGTAYCAACACAAYARAGGTTRTTGGCAATGGATGAGGCCTTGAAAGCCACAAYAGCAAGATKGTGGGGGACACACAAAAGTAATATTACAGATTGGGTACAATGTCGTACTYTGATGACAAYGTGATTCTCGRCACAAGCAGAAAGCTRGGAAGTAAGGTACACAGGTCGAAGCTACCCAAAGGACCATGTGTGAAGAAGCCTGGAGYGATGTCCCTTGAGAACAGTGGGTGCACAAATTCATTAACAYGCTAGACACTACACCTATCAATTGGTACCTTCAAGCAGAGCTACGCCTCATCACTGTAGACTRGRAAGGTATGATTCRGAATTTTGTAACCAAMTTTTTATTTGAAAGTGAATATCCCTYAGTAGACCAAGAATTACAGATTGTGAGACAGAAAGTATTTGAAGAGGCATATAGCCTCCMTTTGTAACAAGAAGAGGACGAATGGACTACGCCCCTCCAGAAACTACAAAGCGGTTACAACATCAATGCTGATGAAGACGATGATCCGAGGAAGGTGAACATTGCRGAGATAGAAGGCCAAAGAGATGTGGAAGGACGAGGAGTTGAGCTACCATTTATTGGACATCCAATCAAAATCAAGAAAGTCAATATTGGAACAGAGGAGACACTGAATCTTTCCAATGTCGGTGATTATTGGGATGATGCTACCATTGACAAGATTACAAAGTTGTTGCACAAGTATCAGGACTTGTTTCCAACCAAGTTCAYTRATATGAAGGGTATTAAAGGACCTATGGGAGAGATGAGGATCCCTTTAAAACTAGATGCTAGACCAGTCAAACAAAGACCTTACAGATTGAACCCTAAATATAAGGAAAAAGTGAAGATTGAGCTTGACAGAATGTTGGAARTAGGGATTATAGAACCCATGGAAGAATCAGAGTGGATAAGCCCTATGGTGGTGCAAGACAAGAAAACAAAAGAAATCAGGATCTGCATAGATMTTAGGAAGTTGAACGATGCTTTTCTGCATGACCCTTTTCCTACACCATTCACAGACAAAGTGTTAGATAACGTGGGAGGCCAGGAGGTATGTTCTTTTACAGATGGATTTTCARGATACCATTAGATCTGCATTGCCAAGGAAGATTKCCACAAGACCACRTTTTCCATAGAATGGTGATCCTACCAGTATACAGTAATGCCATTTGGATTGAAGAATTCCCCATCCATCTCTTTCAGGGTGGTGGTCAAAGCGTTCAAAGAGTTTCTWCATAAATTTCTAGAAGCATATCTTGATGACTAGASTGTTTTTAGTTTGTTGAAAAATCATATTTAATGTCTAAGGCTAATGTTGGACAAATGCAGGCAGTGTCAAATTTMTTTGAATCTGAATAAGTGCATCTTCTTCTCACCATTTGGATTTCTATTAGGTCATTTGGATTTCTATTAGGTCATATTGTAAGCAAGTAGGGCTTGCTGGTAGATCCATCCAAGATCTCTATTATAGTTGATCTACCCCCTCCTACAACAGTTAAATARTTGCGCACTGCGCTGGGACACACAGGATACTACAAGAAGTTCATTAAGGTATATGCTCAAATTACAACACCCATGCAGAAGMTTTTGAAAAAGGATTGCCAGTTTAGTTGGACTGAAGAATGCCAATAGAGCTTCGACATACTGAAACAKAAAATGGTTACTATGGCCATTATGGTTTTCCCATATTGGACCAAGGATTTTCATGTGCATGTTGATGCCTCATCCATTGCATTGGGAGTTGTGTTAGCATAACCAGGAACAKGAGACATAGATCACCCGTTAGCCTTTGCTAGAAGGAAGCTATCCACAACTAAGATTAATTATACCAGTACTGAAASAGAGGGATTAGCCATGGTGTACGCATTACAAAAATTTCACCACTATCTGTTGGGAGGACACTTTAAAATGTTTACTGATCACTCTACGCTAAAGTACCAAGTCAACAATCTAKTTTTGGGGGGAAGGATATGCAAATGGCTGCTGCTATTTCAAGAGTATGATTTTGAGATCATAGTAAAACCARGAAGAATGAAAAAGGGCCATGACCACTTGTCGAGGTTGGAACATGGTGAAGAGCCCACTAATTTGGAAGATACACTATCAGATGCATAGMTACTAGCTATTAGAAAKATTGATGACCACTTCACAAAAATAGTAGAGGTCCTGTCAACATGAATGGCACCTAGTGAGTATACAATTCCACATAAGAAACAACTAGTAMTGCGTGCTGCATATTTCTCACTTATAGYTGGACATCTATACAAAGTGGGCTCCGATGAGATATTGTGAAGATGTGTTATGGAGTCATAAYGATCGTTGATCCTTACAGAAGCTCATGAAGGCATCACAKGAGGACATTATGCAGGCAAAGAAATTGTGYAGAAGGTTCTTAGAGMTGGCCTTTGGTGGCCTACCTTACACAAAGATGMTAAAGACTATTCTAGAGCCTTYRATGTATGTCAGAGAGTTGGGAAACCATACAAAAGAGATGAAATGCCATTGGCACCACAATTAACCCTACAAGCATTTGAGAAATGGGCCATTGAATTTGTTGGACCTATAAATCCACCAGGAAAGCGTACATGAGAAATATACATCATCACTGCGATAGAGTACTTGACCAGATGGGTCGAAGCAAGAGTAGTCAAGGAATGTAGTGCAACTACAACCGCATGCTTCATATTTGATGACATCATAACCAAGTTTGGATGCCCAAAGATCCTCATGAGTGATCAAGGAACACATTTCATAAATAAAATAGTTGAAGCCTTGACTGAAGAATTTACAGTCCACCATCAAAAGATAACACCATACCACGCTCAAGAAAATGGGACAGTTAAAGCATTCAACAAGATTTTGGAAACAACACTAACCAATATTTGTTGTGCGAACAAAGATGATTGGGATTTGAGAGTACCGACAGTGTTATGGGCATATATAACCACTTGCAAAAATCTAACCATGTAGACCCTTTTTAAGTTGGTCTATGGTCTTGAAGTTGTTGTCCCGATGGAATACTTGGCACCAAGCTTAAGAATCGATGTTTTACAGGTATGGATGATACTGGCACTGTTCAGGAGAGGCTCACACAGTTAGTTGAACTCGAAGAAGACAAATTTATTGCAGGATTCCATCAATAGGTTCAGAAGGAAAGAGAAAAGTCCTATCATGACAAACACATCAAGAAGAAGACATTTAAGTAAGGTGATGTGGTACTGGTGTATGACAGTAAGTTCCTAAAACATCTTGGGAAGTTTAGAATGCATTGGTTCGGGCCATATGAGATCACCTATGTTACAGAAGGACGAGATGAGCAACTGGATACATTGAAGGGAGAATGGAAGGAATTTTTGGTAAATGGGAGTCGGCTGAAGTTGTACTATGACAACCATCTACCTCGCAGCTCTCAATAAGAAGCAAAAAGAAAAGGGTCTAGGTACCAGGTGTAGTTGAAACTGGGTACTAGACATAGAAAATACAGTCTGCATAAGGACAAAGAGGAAGCATAGAGAAGAAAGAAAAGGCTACACTACACAACCCAAATTCGAAGTAAAACAGGAAGATCAGATATGAAGTGCCTCAAGACGAGTCACAGGTGAGTGTTGGGGGCCTGTTGGCCCTGGGTTGTTAAATAAAGCGAAGATCAAGGAAGAAGAGGTGAAATTCAAACTTCATGGAAGACACAGTGACTATCACTGGGTCGAAGTGAGAAAAAGAGCAGAAAAGATGGAGAAAAGTATGAGAAAGCAAGTCGTTGGACGAGGAGATCAAGGATGATAGATCAGCAAGGAAGAAGGATCATGGAAAAGTTAGCAAGAGGAAAGATCCACCATTGGATTCGTTGGAGCACCGTGCGAGAAGGAAGGAAAGATAGGTTGGCGAAGCCCTGAAAATATGGGTCAAGTTGACCTAGGGTTTTAGACACCTAGGGTTTTGGTATCTAGCGTTTTGGACACCTAGGTTTCGGCCTAAGGTTGTCCGTGAGCTATTGTAATGTATAAATAGAGGTCAAGAGGACCTGGGTCAGGTTGGTATGAATATAGGTTGTCATTTTTTATGTGAGTGATTATTGTATTATCAGAGAGAAGTGTTAAGTGGGGGAGCCTTCTCGTATTGTAAGATCTTCAACTGGGTGTGAAGATCAACCCTACAACTCGGTGCGTAGGGAGGGAAGGGAAAGAGAGGAGAATAAAGGAGATATTCTAGCTAAGAGTGCAGATAAGAACTATATGCTTTGCCTCAATATAATATAGCACAGTTCTGTGGATGTAGCACTAGAGAGAGGGTGAACCACATATGTTTTGTGTTGTGTATGATTGGTATTTTGTATTTGTCATTCATATATGTTATTGCATTGCTAAGGTAGATCTGATAGATGCATGGAGTAGATCAAGATGATAAGTGATATATGAATTCTGTGTTGTTCCTGTGTTAGATCCACTTGATATTCTCCTTGGTTGTAGACATATCTATCCTGCAACCCCCTCGTAACTGCTTTGGGTGAGACTGCATATTCTTCGCGGGTGTTGTTGAAAGGGCTAGTAGTTAGGGCTTGTTGGTGCGCTCTTGGAGCTGAACCCTGGGTCTTCCCTTGTGCCAACAACTGTCTCCATAAAATCCAAACTTGTGTGAAGTTCTCTCATTTCTATTTCTACGAATTGATTTGCTACATGAGGCTCTGCACGTCTTCTAGGCGACATTATGTTGACCTTTTCACCACTCACATAGAGTACACTTGAGATCTTTAGGCTCTGATACCACTTGATGAAAACCCTCTCTCCTCTCCTCAGGGATGTGTGACCTCCTAGTCAAGTATCTTCAA
>SNQJ01S0038672.1:112912-127698 GCA_010110895.2 Picea sitchensis
ACCTTGGATATACACTGCTTCTTGTAGTGCCCTTATTTTCCACATCTCCAACATACACTTACAAACTTTCTGGGAGATTTAGATCTACCCTTAGACTTAGATCTCCCACTTGAGAAATTAGATCTGTTCCTTTCCTGGGAACTCCTCTTGCAAATAATGCATCTGTGCTCTGTCCTTCCATATTCTTCCATCTCATCTCCTCTGACAACAAGGATGAGACCACTTCATCAAACTTTAAGGTAGTTGTATTACTACCTATGGCCACAACCAGACTATCCCAGGAGTCTGGTAAAGAACACAGTAAACTAATACATTTATCTGTATATGAAATTTTAATCTCAAAAGATACTAACTAACTTACCACAGTATTGAAGGCGTTCAAATGCTCTACCACCGAGTCTCCATCTCTCAACCTCAGTTTATATAAATTCTTTCTCAGGAATAGTTTATTTACCAGAGACTTAGAATGATACAACTTCCCCAACTTTTCCAACAAATCCTTGGTTGTAGCTTCCTCTGACACATTCAGTAATACTGAATCGAAGAGACACAGTCGGATTGTGCTTTTTGCCTTTCGATCCAACTTTTTCCAGTCATCTGCTGAAGTTCCTGTAGGTGTAGTAATTAGATCTACCGTGATCCACTAATCTTTTTCCACCAACAGATCTTCCATCTTGAGCTTCCACAGCTCAAAACTTTTCCCACTAAACTTCTCGATCTCCATCTTCGAATTGGTTTCCATTTATTTTCACCTAAAAAATCAATACCGCAGATCTCCCATTGTAACAAGGCTTATCACAGTCCTGAGCCAAACACTTGACCACAAAGGCATCCCCCTCAAGCCAACAAAGATATGATACCAAATGTATATTTTAAACTTGTACAATATCTACTGCAAACAAATATTCAGTAAAAGAATAGAAAAGATACAATGACAAATAAAAACATTACATAGAGAGTTTTCCCATGGAAAGCCAAATCGAGAAAACCAACATATTCGATATTCATTCATATGTGATACGTTGTTTACAATAAAATATACATATAGGATCCAGCGACATCCAAAACCCTAACCTAGTGACATGGATTAGTCCACAACCCTAATTCCTTAACTGGAAATATAAAACCATCAGCAAAAACCATGTGCCAAAAAACCACCTGCACCCCTGCACCCCCCCTCAAACCCCCCTGCGCGCCTGATGCATACGCTCAGACACTACTACTCATTCAAATAATATAAAACATACCCAACAAGGGTGACACATGGAAAATCCATACAAGACCATACGATGCTGACATGGAAATACCACAGAGCACCACATGGCATATCATACAACTGACTAGAAAATGTGACAAAGAAACTGTACAAGACAAGTGGACAAACTAGGTTTCGAAATGTGGAATACAGGCATAGGTGGACCAATGAGAGGCTTCCACATGATATCAATCCATTGGACTTTTAAAGTTAAGGTTTTTTAACATTTTATGGGTCAAACAGATTTGAACCCCTGACCTCACTCCTACAAGTATAAATACTTACCAACATGCTAAAGGTTCCCACTTAATAGTCATACATCATATAATTTATTTGACTTTGTTTTAAGTTTGAATCGGCTGGAAAATGGGTCGAGGGCTAAGCCCCAATCCATGATATATATATATATATATATATATATATATATATCAATGTAACCATAACCTATGATCACATGGATCTCATAAATATATTCCATTGGAACACAAACCAATGCAAACCGAATATAGTATGTGGTTATAAAAAAGCATTGACAAAGGATAGGTTTTCAGGCTCAACCCTGTGACCTCCCTTCCACTATACCAGTTCCTTAACCATCGCGCCAAAGGATCCTATTGATTTAGGATGCCAAAAAACTACATTAAAATTTTTCCCAAGGTTCGAATCACAGTTAGGGCCCACTCCCTATTTAAGTCAGGGCTCAGATCGAGGAAAGGGACACAATACAATACAATAGAAAGTACATATTTTTAGAATTTCATGCCCAATTTATGCATTTGTGCATCAAATTTTGTGCCACAAGGGTATCTAGACTTTGAGTTTTCATTGTAATGCATGCCAAAGGGTTCCTTGAGGAAAGAATAGGGTGTTTATACTCAGTTTTTCTAGAATTTTGAGAGGAATTCGATGGTGCACTATGTTTTTAAGTTTGAGAAACATGTAAAAAGGCCATTGTAAAAACACAAGCATTTGAGCATTAATAAAGTAGTCTCGATTGGAAGTGGACCTGGAGACATAGGCCAAATTAGGTGAACTCCGTTAACAAACTTGTGTGTGTTATATTATTGTTGTTCTATTTTTCTCAGTTATCTTGCAAGTTATTTATCATTGAAGTGATTTTGGATAGATAAGTGAATTCATATGTGTTATGAAAACAAACAAAGCGATCATTATTATTTCGAATCAAGTTAGATGTTTATGTGTAATTAAGAAATAAATTAATGTCTAAGGATTTTCAGATCAAGTTGGTATCAGAGCAATTTTTGACAAGTGTTTGCAAGTGAATGCTTACAAGGTCCATATTCAAGCTTGGTAAAGGAAATATTGCAAGTTATAAGTCAAATATTCAAAGGAGATTTCGTAATAGAAACATGGTTTCTGAAGGAAAGGAAGGGAAATATCCTCCCATGAGACTTGAGGAAATTATGTCTACACTTCGCTCAATGAGGGAAATAATATATGATTTATATCGAAGAGTCCATAAGACTGGAGACAAAGAATCTTCGGTGAAATATGAAGGAGGAGGTGAAGGTGGTGGACCTGCAGAACCATCTTCACCATCATCCTCATCATAATCTACCAATGGTGCAAGTGAACATTCTTCTCACAAGAAGAATCCCTCTAAGAAGTCTTCTTTATATCATACTCATGATTTTCCTTTATTGAAATTATATGTAAAGTTTGACTTGTCAATTTACGATGGAAAATTGAATGCAGAGAAGTTGGATAATTGGTTCAAACAGATAGAGGTATATTGCAGGGTACAAAAGATTGTGGATGACACTAAAAAGATACAGTTGACTACTCTTCGTCTAGCTAGAACAACTTTGATATGGTGGGAGAGTAAGACACAAGTTGATCTCGTTCAATGGGGTAAAGTAGTTTCTTCTTTGGATGAATTTATTACTGCAATAAGTAAACAATTTTATCCATTGTCTTATGTGAAAATTGCAATAATAGAACGGAAACATCTAAGGCAAGTAAAAGGGAAAAATATTCAAGTATATACACATGAATTTAAGAAGAAAGCATTATCCTTGTGAATTTCATTATATACTCGAGAAAATATTATGAAGTATATTGGTGGTATGCATTCATATCTTCGACACACTATATTGATGTTTAACCCCACTAGTATTGATGAAGTGTCAGTACAATATAATCATCTTGAATCTAGCAAGGGAAATCACGTGATTGAGGATAAGAAGCCACAGAAGTTTGAGAAGAAATTGAAAGGAAAATTGAAGAGTAAGAAATAAGCTACAGTAAAGTGAGTTGAAGAGAAACCTACATGTTCTCACTCAAGAGAAAGGGACATGAGGTAACATGGTGTTGGAAGCTGCATCTAGAGTTACGACCAAATAATTTTCAGGATAAGGGAAAACAAAAGATTGTTGCATCAGTCCGAAAGGATCTAAGATCATATTCAGGAGATGAAACTAAGATCATAGCAATGGGAAGTAAAGGTATATCTACTACTAATCTTTTAGTTCAATCCACTAAATTGGAAAGTGTTATTGATCAAAAGAGACGAAGTGATATTTTCATGTCATGGTTATAGTGAAGCATACAAAGATAGATATTTTGTTTGAAAATGGATATCAAGTTAACTTAATATATAAAGAAATTTTTAAGAAGTTGGGTTTGAAGAAAACACCTCATGTGAAACCATATCCATTAGGTTGGGTGTGTGACGATGCTAAGTTGCAAGGGATGAAACAGTGTAAAATTCGATTTGCAATTACAACTAAATTATTTGATGAGGTTGAGTTAGATGTCATGACACTTGACATTTGTGGAATTGTCTTGGTAAGTCCATATCTATTTTACAGGATATATATATTTTATCGTGAAGAGAACAAATATCACCTTTCCATTAATGGGATTGAGTATATTGTCATATCTCATCATATTAAAACTAATGTTTTTTTAGTAAGCATGGGACAAATGAAGAGACTCATAAATCCAAGTAAATCCTTTTTCCTCATGGTGGTGAAATAAAAGGAGGAAGACATATGAGATGCTTTATTAGGTTGTGATCCATATCATAAACAAAAATTGGAAAAAATCATTTGTATCTATGATGCATTATGTCAAGAACCTATAGGGTTTCCTCCCAAGAGGGAGGTTGAACATGAAATGTATCTACAGCGGGATGATCCACTTCCTAAAATTGGTATGTATAGGTCATCAGTGATATAGAATGTAGAGATAAATAAAAATGTTCAAGAGTTGCTTGATAAACGAATCATAAGACCGAGTTCCTCTCTGTGTGGATCTCCTATTGTATTAGTTCCAAATAAAGATGGTATGTGGAGGATGTGTATTGATTTTCAAGCATTGAATAAGATCGTGGTAAAGAACCGATATCCTCTTCCTAGAATGGATGATTTATTGGATCAATTAAGAATTTTTTTTATTTCTCTAAGTTAGATTTGAGAAGTGGTTACCATCAGATTAGAATTGCAGAAAGTGACATATGGAAAACTGCTTTCAAGACAAAGCAAGGATTGTTTGAATGGTTGGTTATGCCATTTGTCTTATGCAATGAACCTACTACATTTATGAGGGTAATGAATGATGTGTTTAGGCCTTTTATAGATGATTTTTTCATCGTTTACTTAGATTATATCTTGATCTTTAGTCGAACATGGGAAGATCATATAATGCATGTCAAAACAATTTTTGGACTTTAAAAAAAGGAGAAGTTGTATATAAAGATGTCTAAATGAAAGTTTGGAAAAATTATTTGGTATATTTGGGTTACATAGTAGGGAATGGTCAGCTAAAAGTAGACTCCTCAAAGGTGGAAGTTATTGTGAATTGTCCCAAGCCAAATACCACCATAGAAGTCAGGAGCTTCTTAGGAGCAATACAATACTAGAGGAAATTCATTGCTAACTTCAATTTCATAGCATCTCCTTAAAATGCGTTGACAAATATTAAATAGGTATTTCAATGGGGAGGCAATCACCATAAATCCTTCGAGACATTGAAGGAAACTATAAGAACCACACCAGTTTTGTCTATGCCATATTTGCAATAGCCATTTGAAATTCAAATCGATGCAAGTGGATATGCCATGGGAGTAGTCTAGATGCAACGAGGTAAACCAATATGTTATCATTATGATACTTTTACTCAAGCAGTAATTAACTATCCAACATATGACAAGGAATTGTATGTGTTGGTACAAAGTGTTAAAAATGGAAGTATTTCTTGATGGTAAAGGAGACAATAGTTCATACATATCATCAACCATTACAGTATTTTCAATCACATACCAAGCTACAACAATCACGATGTTTCAAGTTGACGGGTTTCTTACAACAATTTAATTTGGCTATTAAGTATAAGAAAGGTATTCTTAACAGGGTTGCAGATATGATATCAAGACCAGTGATCAATGCATCCATAATATTAAATCATAATTCTTTATCTCATGAAATTTATGTTGAACAATATGCTAGGGATGATGATTTTAAATATGTATATATGGATTTAACTCATGGAAATCAGCAGTTGGATTATTATATGCATGAAAGGTTATTATATCATCTTGGAAAAATTTGTATACCCAGGGATGAAAGAGAAAATGTAATCAAAGAATCTCATACATCTCTCATTTATGGTCACTTAGGGGTAGGTAAGATAGTAGATCAGTTGCAAATATATTTTTATTGGCCTCAAATGAATGAGACAATTTCCAAGTATGTAAAAGGGTATGTTATCTGTGCCACAAGAAAGCGTAGCAACACAAAGTTGGGATTATACACGCCACTTCCAATACCTTCTCATCCATGGGAAAGTGCGTCTATGGATTTTGTTGGAGGTTTTTCGATGTCCAGAATAAGTCATGATTATTTATATGTTGCGGTAGAGAGATTCAGTAAGATGTGTATTTTAATGCCATGCAAGAAACAAGTCACAACTGAACAAACAACATAGTTGTTCTTTTCTAATGTATTGGTTCATATTGGGTTTCCTACATCTATTATATCAGATCAGGACTCTCGCTTCTTGGGGAAGTTTTTGTCTCATTTACGGGAGTCAATGGACACTAATTTAAAGAAGAGAACAACTTTTCATCCACAGACAGATGGATAGATAGAAGTGGTAAACATGATAGTGGTACATTTGTTATGATGATACTACAAAATACATCCTAAGTTATGGGTTTAACAATTGCATGTTGGCACTTGGTTATGGAAGCAAGCGAATATCATGGAAGAAAAGGGAGAATGCAAACTTCACGAAATACACAGTGATTGTTACTGGGTCGAAGTGAGAAAAAGAGCAAAAAAGATGGAGAGAAGTAAGTTTTTGAACGAGGAGATTAGGGATGAAAGATAAGCAAGAAAGAAGGATTGTGTAAAACTCAACAAGAAGGAAAAGCCACCATTGGATTCTTTGGAGCACCACGCGAGGAGGAAGAAAAGAAAGGTTGGAGAATCCCTGAAAATACGGGTCAAGTTGACCTAGGGTTTTCGACACCTAGGGTTTTGGTATCTAGGGTTTTGGACACCTAGTTTTCGACCTAAGGATGTCGGTGAGCTATTGTAATGTATCAAGGATGTGGCGGTGAGCTATTGTAATGTATAAATAAAGGTCATAAGGACCTAGGTTGGGTTGGTGTCAATATTGTCATTGTTATTATTGATCAATCTAGTTGTTGTTATGAGTGATTGTTGTTGTGTGAGAGAGAAGTCTTAAGTGCAAAGCCTTCTGGTATTTTAAGATCTTCACTCGTTTAAGATCAACGCCGCATTAGGCATAGAGGGGAGAAAGAGGAGAAGAAATAAGATCTGCTAGCTAAGAGTGCTAAAAGAGTCAGATGCTTTACCTTAATATATTATAGCACGCTCTGTGGATCTAGGCCCTAGAGAGAGGGTGAACCACGTATTAATATTGTGTCGCGGTGTGATTGGTATTTTATCTCTTTCATTAATATATTGTGATCACATTACCATTTTAGATCCGATAAGTAGATGTGCGTAATAGACTAAGCCGATAAGTGATATATGAATGCCAAGTACAACAAGAAGGAAACACTATGCAACATATAACCTCTCGAGAGGCAACTTCAATCCTCGCGATGGATTCGTGAGGAAGAGGACGAGGAGGAGGAATGGCCCAGGTCAGGATATTAATCCGCTATAACCGAGCACAACCAGACACGCCGTAAGTGATTTCGTAAGCCTCAGATCACTAGAAGCTACCGCGAACTCGCTTTGACCATGTTATAGAATATTGTCTCAGGTCGCTAGCTGTTTTCAAGAAAAAAACGAGGACCTCAAAGAACTCAGAGGTGAAATTGATATATGATGAAGCTCATGGAGAAGACCCTAGAGTCACTATTATAAATCCGTGAGAGGTGTTGTTACTTATGATGACATAATAGAATTACCCAAGGGAAGACTACATAAGATTCATGAATTATGAAAGTTGCAGAGAAAACCCAAACCTTGATGCAAAGAAAGAAAGACAATTATTTGAGGAAGCCATAAAAGAATTCGTGAGGGAGACCAAGGCTCTTCATCAAAAAAATGACCAAAAATAAGAGAATATGGAATTCCTTTGGCATTTAATCATTTCACCAAAAGAAGGAAAAGAGGTATAAGTCATGGAATTTTATATAATTGGCATTAAGTTGATTCAGATGAAAGCACTATAGCTAAGAGTTACAAAATTTAATAAAAAATATGAGCTAGGAAAGATAGACCCCCATCAATAGGGAAGTACACCAAATCGTTAAGAAGAGAAGGAAAATAAGGAATTACATTTTGAATGCGTTCAAATAGGAGTATGAGATAGATTATGTAGTCCTAGACTTACGGTCGGAGGTCAATGTCATGACAAAGCAAACCTGGGTAATTGATGGAAAAATCAAAGTTGATCTATTTCCCTATCAGGCCGAATGGCCAATCAGCAAGCTATAAGCCCTTTTTGTAGATTAGAACATGTCCCTCAAGGGACATTTATGGAGCAAGAACATTTCCAGATTTTGAGGTAATTGAGATATTGGATGATAGTTATCCTTACCTAAGTTGTTAGGAATTGATTTGGCTTTCAATAATTCCACCGGTGGTTGATTTAAATAAAAGACGCATGACTTTGAAAGAGATGGCCTTAGGGTCATTGCACTTTAGATCTAGATGAAGGTTAGCTTAATATTACCTAAACTCATCAGAAGAAGACCACGATATGAATCCAGGAAAATATATACAAGCTAACAACCGCATAACATAACTACATTAATCCTACAACCAATGGAAACTTAAGCGGGAGAAATGATAGCATATGTTCATCCGAATTAAGAAGCACCGAGAACCGATAGAATAATATGCATGAAGTATATACAAGAAGATGTTCTAGATTGTTCCGTGAGTTCACTAGATTGCCACAACAATAAGAAACTTATCCACATTTGATGGTGGCGAATCCTTTAGAAACCTTCTTATCGGACTTTGAATAAAGTGTACCAATACAAATGTAGATTATTGGAAATGGATGAGGCTCTGAAAGCCACACCAAAAATATGGTGGGGAACACACAAACATAGTTATAGAATGGTAATAATGTCAGTATTCCCATGACACAACACGCTTCTCAAGACAAGTAGAAGGCTCACGGGTTCGGTACACAGTCTAAGTTAGCCCAAAGGACCATGTGCTAGCTGCAGGAAGCCCGAGAAACATTCCCTCGCGTCACCGGTGCAATAAATTCATTAATACCGGACACTTAATTTCATAAACCGGGTACCTCCAAGGAGAGTTGCACCTTATCACTACGTATTGGGAAGGTATGACTCGTAATTTTGTAACTACCTCTTATTTGAAAGTCAATTTCTTCAATATAATGCTATTACATATTGTGAGATATAAAGTATTCAAGGAGGCATCTAGACTTCCTTTAGAGAAAGACAAGGACGAATGGACTCAAGGCCTTCTCCAAATTGCAAGTTTGTTATAACATCAATGCTAATGAAGACGATGATCCTAGGAAGGTGAACATCGCGGGAAATAGAAGATCAAAGAGATGTAGAAGGACCAAAAGTTGAGATACCATTCATTGGAAAAACAATCAATATTAATACCCAATAATCGAACAACTACATTGACCCCAAAGTTTGCAAATGTTGGAGATTATTGTGATGTTGCCACCATTGACAAAATTCTAGAGTTACTGCATGAATATCGAGACTTGTTCCCAACCGTTCACCGATATGAATGAAATTAAAGGGCCTATGGTAAAGATGAGGATTCCTTTAAATCCAAATGAAAGACAAGTCAAAATGTTGACCTTATAGACTCCAACCCTAAATATAAGGAAAAGTGAAGATTGATCTCGACAAAATGCTGGAAACAAGAATCATAGAACCTCACAAGAGTCGAGTGGATTAGCCCTAGTATGGTGGTACAAGACAAGAAGATGGGAGAGATCAGGATATGCATAGATATCAGGAAGCTGGATGATGATTGTTTGCATGACCCATTCCCTACACCATTCACTGACGAAGTGTTAGATAATGTGGGAGGTTAGGAAGTATATTATTTTGCAGATGGATTTTCAGGATACCATCAGATCCAGATTGCCAAGGAAGATTGCCATAAGACCACATTTGCAACAGAATGGGGATCCTACCAATATACAGTGACTCCATTCGGATTGAAGAATTCCCCAACCATATTTTCTAGGGTGGTGGTCAAAGCATTCAAGGAATTTCTACATAAATTTTTAAAAGCATATTTTGATGATTGGACTATTTTTAGTTTATTGAAGAATCATATTGAATGTCTAAGGCTAATGTTGGAAAAATGCAGGCAGTTCCAAATTGACTTGAACATGAAGAAATGCATTTTCTTTTCACCATTTGGAGTTTTTTTAGGACATATTGTATGTAAGCAAGGATTGTTGGTAGATCCATACAAGATTGCCATTATAGTTTATCTACCCCCTCCTACTTCAGTTAAACAGCTACGCACTGCGTTGGGACACACATGATACTATAGGAAGTTCATTAAGTGCTATTCTCAGATTATTGTGCCCATGGAGAAGTTGTTGAAGAAGGATTGTCAGTTTAGTTGGACAAAAGAATGCCAGCAGAGCTTCGACACACTGAAATAGAAAATGGTAACTGTGCCTATTCTGGTTTTCCCAGACTGGACCAAGGAGTTTCATGTGCATGTCCATGCGTCTTCCATTGCTTTAGGATATGTTTTAGCACAACCGAGAGGAGGAGATATTGACCACCTGTTATCCTTTTCTAGTAGGAAGCTATCAACTGCTGAAATTAATTACACCACCACTGAGCGAGAAGGGTTAGCCATGGTGTATGCGTTGTAGAAGTTCGGACACTACCTATTGGGAGGACACTTTAAAATGTTTACTGATCACTCCACACTAAAATACCTAGTCAAAAAGACAATGTTGGGGGGAAGGATATGTAGATGCCTTCTACTATTTCAAGAATATGATTTTGAGATCATAGTAAATCCAGGAAGAATGAACAAAGGCCCTGACCACTTGTCAAGGTTGGAACATGGTGAAGAGCCGACTAGTTTGGAGGATACATTGTCGGATGCACAACTATTGGCCATTAGAAATATTGATGACCACTTCATAGAGATAGTCAAGTTCCTATCAATAGGAATGGCACCTAGTGAGTACACAATTACTTAGAAGAAACAACTAGTTGTGTGTGCTTCAGACTTCTCACTTATAGTCGGACATCTATACAACATGGGACCTGATGAGATATTAAGAATATGTGTTATGGAGGCAGAACAACCATTTATCCTTGCAGAAGCTCATGAAGGCATCACATGAGGTCATTATGCAGGAAAAGAAACTGTGCAGAAGGTTCTGAGAGCTGTTCTTTGGTGGCCTACCTTACATAGATATGCTAAAGACTATTCCAAAGCCTGCAATGTATGCCAAAGAGTTGGGAAACCTTCCAGAAGAGATGAAATACCACTATCACCACAAATGACCCTACAAGAATTTGAGAAATGGGCCATTGACTTCGTTAGACCTATAAACCCACCAGGAAAGCGCACAAGAGAAAGGTACATAATTACAACAATAGAATACTTGACCAGATGGGCCGAAGCAAGAGAATTTAAGGACTATAGTGCAACTACAACTGCACGCTTCATATTTTATGACATCATAACTAGTTTTGGATGCCAAAAGATCCTTATGAGTGATCAAGGTACACATTTCATTAATAAGACAATTGAAGCCCTAACTGAAGAATTTGCAGTCCACCACAGGAAGAGCACACCTTATCATCCACAAGAAAATGGGACAACACTACTTTGGAGACAAAACTAACCAAGATTTGCAATGTGAATAGGGATGATTGGGATCTAAGAGTACCAACAGTACTTTGGGCCTATAGAACCACTTGTAAGAAAATAACAATGCAGACCCCCTTCAAGTTGGTATATGGTATTGAAGTTGTTGTTCCAATGGAATATCTGGTACCAAGCCTAAGAATTGATGCCTTTATATATATGGATGTCCACGACGTTGTTCAAGAGAGGCTTGCATAGTGGGTTGAATTGGAGGATGACATATTTATTGCATGATTCAATCAATATGTACAAAAGGAAAGAGAGAAGTCCTGCCATGACAGGCACATTAGGAAGAAGGAATTTAAACAAGGTGATATAGTATTGGTATATGACATCAAGTTCATAAAACATCCTGGGAATTTCATAATGCATTGGCTAGGGCCATATCATATTGATTATGTTATAGAGCGAGGAGCTATGCAATTGAAAATGTTGAATGAAGAATGGAAGGAAGGTTTGGTGAATGGGAGTCAGTTGAAGTTGTACTATGACAACCAGCTACATCCCATCTCTTAGTAAAAGCATGAAGAAAAGGGTCTAGGTACCAGGTGTAGTTGAAACTAGGTACCAGACACAGAAAAGATAGTCTGCACAAGGGAAAAAGAGGAGCCATTGAGCAGAAAGTAGAGGTTGCACTATGCAGTCTGGTGTTGAAGTAAAATAGGAAGATCATATATGAAGTGCCTCGAGATGAGTCACATGTGAGTGTTGGGGTCCTGTTGGCCCTTGGTTATGGAAGCAAGTGAATATCAAGGAAGAAAAGGGAGAATGCGAACTTCGCAGAATACACAGTGATTGTTACTGGGTCGAAGTGAGAAAAAGAGTAGAAAATATAGAGAGAAGTAAGTCGTTGAATGAGGAGATCGAGGATGACAGATAAGTAAGAAAGAAGTATTGTGGACAACTCAACAAGAAGGAAAATCCACCGTTGGATTCTTTGTAGCACCGCGTGAGGAGGAAGGAAAGATAGGCTAGCGAAGCCCTGAAAATATGGGTCAAGTTGACCTAGGGTTTTGGTATCTAGGGTTTTGGACACCTAGGTTTTGGCCTAAGGATGTCGGTGAGATATTGTAATCTATAAATAAAGGTCATAAGGACTTATTTTGGGTTGGTATGATATTATTGTCAATCTAGTGGTATTGTTGTTGTGTGAGAGAGAAGTACTAAGAGTGAGAGCCTTCTGGTATTGTAATATCTTCAGCTAGGTGCGAAGATAAAACCTGTAGCTGGGTGCATAGGGAGGGGAGAGAAAGAGAGGAGAAGAAAGAATATCCGATAGCTAAGAGCACAGGCAAGAATTGTATGCTTTACCTTAATATATTATAGCACAGTTCTGTGGACGTAGCCCTAGAGAGAGGGTGAACCATGTACATATTTTGTTGTGTGTGATTGGTATTTTATCTCTGTCATTGATATACTATGATCACATTACTGTTTTGGATATTATAAGTAGATGTGCAGAATAGATCTAAGCTAATAAGTGATATATGAATGTTGTGTTGTTCTTGTGTTAAATCCACTTGATCTTCCCTTTTCTTGTAGACATATATGTCCTGCAACCCCCTCATAACTTCTTTGGGTGAGACTGCATCTGCTTCGCAGGTGTTTCCAAAAGGGCCAGTAGTTAGGGCTTGTTGGTGCGCTCTTGGAGCTGAACCCTGGGTCTACCCCTGTGCCAACATTGCATTATGTACAACATGCCTATAATCGTTCCATGCATTCTTCTACTCAGAGAACTCCTTTCGAAGTATGTTTGGGGTATTTACATAAATCACATATGGAATTTTGTTTCAAAGAATCAAATAAGGAGGACGAACAAGATATACAGATAAATCTAAGAGGTCCATTCATAGGATCCAACATGTAAATCAGGCCGTACATGAACAATTGGAGAAGAGCCAATCCAAGCACAAGGTGAGGCATGACAAGCATCGGGTTGATCATCGGTTTCAATTTTGTGATCAAGTATGGTTACATATCAACAAATATAGAATGAAGGGTGAAGGTAAAAATATCAAGTCAATCTGGCATGGTCCATTCAAGATCTTGGAGAATATTGGTACTAATTCCTTTTGTTTAGATCTACCATATTATATGTAGATATATTCAGAGGTAAGTGTTGGAACTTGAAAATTTATGAGCCTCCTATGATTATGGATGAAGATGAAAGTGTTCAAGTTCTGGCAGTTGATGATTTTTCTCAAGAATATCTAGACGAGCTACAAGAAGATGGTGTTCTTAAGAGAAGAATCAAGAATTCACAGCTGGGTGATGTGGAATATCTTTGAGTTGGTCTTAAAGAGGTAAAATAAAGAAAATAAAAGTAGATTGAGATAAAAAAAAAAGGTGAGTGAGCTCTACCCTCACTTAGTTGTTGAGTAATCAAGATTTTTCGTGGTCAAAAAAGATTCCAACGGGGAGGAATGATCCAGGAGGATATAGAATGCTCAAATAGATCCAGAAGGATATAGAAATGATCAAAATTTGATCATCCGAAATTATCTCAAAAAGGACTTCATTGTGTATAGATCGGAAATAGATTTCCAACANGATTCCAACGGGGAGGAATGATCCAGGAGGATATAGAATGCTCAAATAGATCCAGAAGGATATAGAAATGATCAAAATTTGATCATCCGAAATTATCTCAAAAAGGACTTCATTGTGTATAGATCGGAAATAGATTTCCAACAATGCAAAAATCGCCTCAAATGGATTTCTTATGAAAAAGATATGGCCAGTCAAAGTTTCTATCAAACCCAGTCAAAATTCAAAGAGGGAGGTGACACATGGCACCTCTAGAAGGGTGACACATGGCACATCCATATAGGACCGTACGATGTTGAAGTGGAAATACCATAGAACACCACATGGCACATTATAAAGTTGATTGAACAAGGTGACAAGGTGATTTTACATCACAAGTGGAAAAAACAGGTTTCGACACATGGCATATAGACACAGGTGGACTAAGTGGAAGCCTCCTATTGGACTTTTTTGGTTAAGGTTTATTAAAATTTTATGGGTCGACCAGAGTTAAACCCTCGACCTCATGCCTACAAATCTAATGACTTACCAACATGCCAAAGGTTGTGACTTAATATTCATACGACATATAATGTATTTGAGTTTGTTTTAAGTTTGAATCGACGGGATAAGGGGTCGAGGGCTAA
>SNQJ01S0038673.1:28929-49119 GCA_010110895.2 Picea sitchensis
TTTCTGTTAGATAGAGTTAATTGTTTTCTGCATTATTGTTTTCATGAAAGAGTGTTAATGCTGAAGTCTCTGTTGAGCGAAAGGGTCCTGTTCTCTGATTGCAGAATAGTTGTTCTTTCCCATTGCAAGTATTATTTTAATGTTATCCAGGATTCTTAGATTGATCTTTAAGGAATTGCAATAGGGAAGTTACTTTCCTGTGATTTAATTCAGAGCTTCAGTTCATTCAAGCAAGTATAATTAGTATAAGTTTCTTTACTACAACACTAAGTTGTTTTTGGAATTGAGCATATATAGTGTGTGGTTATGTTTGAAATAAAAGACTTCCCTGGGTTGATAATTTATGTATCACTTGATTGTTTAAATCAATTAAGCAATTATAGTGACCAACTTTCATGTATTTTCCAAATTCTTTTGTTGAGTTAATGAAAGAGCCTACCCATTTGAGAGCAGGACCCGGAGACGTACTCCACCAGGGATGAACTCCGTTATCATTTTTTTGTGTTCAGATCTAATGCTTATGTCTCTTCATATTTTAAGTTTTCCCTTCTTTAATGGTGCACTTTAATTTATGTTCATTTAATAGAATTCTTTATAAGTCGCGATGAAAAGATCTCGAATCATGTTGGTATCAGAGCAGTCGTCTTTGACTTGAATTGTTGAGTGTGAATTCTTAATAGGGCCAAGCATAAGCAGGGTGAAGGGACTCTAAATACTATCAATCCCGAAGTTGGTTGTTTATCCAGAAGGAAGAAAATGGCAGAAGAGGACAAGTGTGATGAACAGGAGAAAACTTTCACATGGTCTTTTATCGCATGTCAGAAATGGTTGAGCGAATGTATGGAGATTACGAGAGGAGGATGAAGAAGAAAGGGAAGAAAAAGGAAGAACATGTAGATGGTGATGCTTTGGTAAACCAAGGGGTTGGAGGAGATCCTCCTAAGCCTCTGTCTTCACCTTCGAGTTCTAGTTCTAGTTCTTCTTCCTCTGAGCATTCTCCTCATCATTCTAGCCATAAAGCCTCTTTTAAGAAACCATTATTAAAGCTTGATGTAAAATTTGCTTTACCTATGTTTAATGGATATGTTAATCCTAAAAATCTAGATAATTGGATACGACATGTTGAAGTGTATTTCCATGTTCAACATATTGATAAAGAGGGAGTTAAAGTGGAATTGGCTTCTCTTCGGTTGGAAGGCACGACTCTCGTATGGTGGGAGAGAAAGCTTCGGGACAGAAGTAAGTGTGGTAATATTATTTCCTCATGGTTGGAATTTAAATCAGCTATAAGGAAGCAATTTTATCCATTAGGATATTTACATAAAGCAATGATGGAATGGCAAACTTTAAGGCAAAGTAAAGGACAAATTGTACAAAGTTTCACAGAAGAATTTAGGAAGAAAGCTCTTGCATTGAACATTCCTTTGGATTCTTATGAGACTTTAATGAAGTATATTGGTGCACTTCACAGTTATATTCGACATACTTTGCTCTTGTTTAACCCCACTAGTATTGAAAAATTCTGTGTGCAATCCACTCACCTTGAGAACAGGGGGAAACATGTTCAAGAAGATCCCACAAACAAACCTTCCAATTTCCCAGAGAATACTTTTAAGAAGTTTAAAAGGAAGGACAAGAAGACTGCTACAGTGATGAGAGAAGGAGGAAATCCATCTTCCACTCATTGCAAGAAGAGTGGTCACGATGAAGAACATTGTTGGAAACTACATCCAGAAAAGAAACTGAAACGGTTCAGTGGAAAGGGGAAGACAAAGACCATTGCTACGGTACAACAATATCTTGGTTATGATTCAGGAGATGAAGGAAAGATCACAGCGGTTGGAGTACAAGGTAAAGATTCACTTCATTCTAGTTCTAGTTCCAATGATGAATATCATGTTGATGAATGAAAGAGGAATGAGGTATTTCACATAAGAGTCGTATCTAAACATGCTAAGATCAATACATTATTTGATCTAGGTTTTCAAGTAAACTTAATATCTGAATCACTTGTCAAGAAAATGGGTCTTGAAATTAAACCACATCCGAAACCTTATCCTCTTAGTTGGGTATGTGACAAATCAAAACTTAATGTCACCAAACAATACATGATCAGATTTGCTATTGCTTCAAAATTGATTGATGAAGTGGATTTGGATGTTGTACCACTTGATATATGTGGCTTGGTGTTGGGAATTCCTTATATTTATGATAGAAAATCAATCTTCTTTTGTCATGAGAATAAATACCTCCTTACTAAGGGGGGAGTGGAATATATTGTTAGATCTCACAGCATGAGGATAAATACAACACGTGTCAGAGCAAAAGACTCATAAACACTAATAAGAGATATGTACTCATGGTCGTCAGAGAGAAATATGTCGGGACATCTGACATTTTCCAAGGGTGTGATCCATCTCCTAAAAACAAATTAATTGATATTATTTCTAAGTATGATGATATTTTTCAGGAACCAGGTGGATTACCTCCTAAGAGAGAAATCCAACATGAGATACATCTTCAGCAGGATTCTCCTCTTCCTAATGTGGGCATGTACAGGATGTCATTTGTGGAGATGACAGAGATCAAGAAGCAAGTACGAGGCTTATTGGATCAAGGGGTTCATCTACTTGTGGTTCTTCGATCGTGATGGTGCCAAAGAAAGAGGGCACATGGTGAATGTGTGTCGATTACCGGGCCTTAAATAAAATCACGGTGAAAAAATGATACTCTCTTCCTCGCATAGATGATTTACTTGATCAATTGAAGAATGTTGTCTATTTCACTAAGTTGGATTTGCGCAGTGGATATTATCAAATCATAGTCACAAAATAGGATGCATGGAAAATTGCCTTTAAAACCAAAGAGGGATTTTTTGAGTGGTTGGTTATGTCGTTTGGTCTTTGTAATGCTCCGGCAAATTTCATGCGTGTGATGAATAATGTATTCAGGCCTTTCATAGATGACTTTGTGATTGTATATTTAGACGACATTCTTGTTTTTAGCAGGACTTGGGATGAGCATGTGTGGCATGTAAACAAAGTATTGGATACTTTGCAAAGGGAAAAGTTGTATGTAAAATTGTCTAAATGTGAATTTGGAAAGACTGCACTTGTATACTTAGGTCATATTGTAGAAGGAGGACAATTGAAAATTGACCCTTCCAAAGTTGATGTAATTGTAAATTGGCCTTAGAAAAAAATTGTAACTGAAGTTCGAAGCTTCATAGGTGCAATCCAGTATTAGAGGAGATTCATTTCCAACTTCTCCTTCATAGCAGCTCCTCTACATGCCTTAACCAGTGTGAAGAACACTTTTTAGTGGGAAGTAAAGCAACAAAAAACTTTCGACACTTTGAAGGGAAAGATCAGTATTGTACTAGTATTAGCACTGTTGAATCTTCAACAGCCTTTTGAGATCGATACGGATGCTAGTGAATACGGCATGGGTGTAGTACTAATGCAATATCGTAAGCCTATCTGTTACCACTTTGAAACTTTTAACCAAGTTGTTGTTAACTATCCTACATATGATAAAGAGTTGTATACATTAATCCAGAGTGTAAAGAAATGGAAGCACTACTTGTTAGGGAAGGAAACCATTATGCATATAGATCACCAACCCTTACAGTATCTTCAAGCACAGACCAAATTGCAACAATCTCGGCACTACAAGTGGATGGGTTTTCTACAATAGTTTCACTTGGTAATCAAGTACAAAAAGGGTACAAGTAACAAGGTAGCTGGTATGCTTTCTAGACCTCCTATTGTTGCTTCTATTATTTTGAATAATGCTTATTTATCTCATGATATTTATATATAACAATATAACATCGATGAAGATTTTAAAGAAGTATATATGAAGCTAACCCTTGGTGCACAGGTAGAGAACTATTGTCTGTAGGGAAAGTTACTTTACCATCTTGGAAAGTTATGTATTCCTACAAGTGAATGAGTCCATGTAATATGGGAACCTCATACTTCTCTTGTGTCTGGGCATTTTGGGGTAGGAAAAACTATGGCTCATTTTCAAAGGTTTTGTTACTGGCCTCAAATGAAAGCAATTGTAACTAAATATGTAAAGGGGTGTGTGATGTGTTCTACTTGTAAGCCCACTAATAGAAAACTGGGGCTATACTCACCACTTCCTATTCCATCCCATCCATGGGAAAGTATATCCATGGATTTTGTAGGGGGTTTACCCATGACCAAAGGGGGTCATGATTATTTATATGTTGTAGTGGATAGGTTCAGAAAGATGTGTATATTGATGCCTTGTAAAAGGTAGATCACTGTTGACTAGACTGCTAATCTCTTCTTTCAGCATGTTTGGGTTCACTTTGGATTACCCATGTCTATCACCTCAGATCAAGATACTCAATTTTTTTAAGGACTTTTGGACTAGCTTGTGGAGAATGATGGACACCAAATTGAATAGGAGCACTACTTTCCATCCACAAACCAATGGACACACAGAGGTGGTAAATAGAACAGTGGTACTTTTGCTTCAAGGCTACGACAGCAAGTGTCACAAGGTATGGGATGAACAAATACCCTATGTACAACATGCGTACAACTGAGATTTACATTCATCCACTCAGAGTTCACCTTTTGAGACATGTCTTGTGTAACTACCAAAGGTTTCTTTGGACTTGATGTACAGGAGAGATGTCGATGTAAATGAAGAGAGAACAGAGGATAGAGCCTGCAAGTTCATCCAGAGGATTCAACAGATACACCAGGCAGTCAGGAAACAGTTGGAGAAAATTCAAGCACAATATAAGGCTCGGCATGACAAGCATAGGGTTGATCATCAGTTCCAGGTTGGAGACCGGGTATGGATTCACATCAGCAAGGAGAGGTTGAAGGGTGAAGGAAAGAAACTCAATCCCATTCGTTATGGAACCTTCACTATCTTGGAGAAAAGCAGTACCAATGCAAATTTACTCAGTTGTAAACATTAAGAACTTGAAACTTTTTTAGCCTCCCATGATCATGGATCAAAATGAGGAAGTTTCAATACCATCAGTTAATGAGTTTGCACCTAAGTACTTGGATGAGCTACAAGAATATATCATCTTGGACAAAAGGATGAGGACTTCACGTAGAGGTGATGTTGATTATCTTTGAGTAGGATTAAAAGGCACACATCCAAGCAAGGCAAAGTGGATCAAGAAGGACAAAGTGAGGGGACTCTTCCCTCACTTACCAGTTGATTGATGAAAGCTTTTGGTGGTCCAAAAAGCTCTCAGTGGGAAGGCATGCTCCAAAAAGGATCCAGAGAAGGCTAATAATAACTCAAAACTCACAGAGGCAACTCAAAACGCTCAGAATGGCTCCAGTAGACAGAGAAAGGGAAAAAATTCAAAGTTCCCAAAACTAAATAAAAGCAGCATTATCGCGAAGAGTGTGTCACAAGATTTCTAACGACACAAACAACTTGTCAAACAGAGTTACGGTTTGAAATATATTCGCGGTCAAAGTTGCGGTCAAACAATGCCAATCAATAGCTAACATGGAAGGGTGACATCACCGTACAGGGTACTGACGTCAGCATGCCATGTGGCAGCACCATAGGCTACCACTTGTCACCTACCAGTGGGATTTTCATGGGTCCATGTGGACCAATAGAAAATTGCCACGTGGCACCCCCAAGTGACGCCACATCGCACCACCCAGGGAGCACCACGTGTCAGTACGAAATGACTAGGAAGCACGTCAACATATAGGTGGGCATGTGGATTCCATGTGGCCCAATCATCGGGCAATACGTGGCATCTCAAAAATTTCCAATGTTGTCCCATGAACAAATTTTTGTTTTAAAAAATATATGGCGGGTCCACCAAATCTGGCGGACCATGCCAATATTATCAGCTGATAGAAGTATCGATAAGAGGGTACGCTATAGTTAGCGGAGGATTCCAATGGATATATATATACATACATAAAAACAAACATCCAAAATGGATTCTGGTGGGTTTGACCTCGGAACCTCTACCTTACCCAACGCCTTTATAACTCTGCCATAACCAACGCGCCACCGGTGTTGCTTGGTATATCCACTGGTTTTATTATTTAAAAATAAAAATCCGCCCAAAATCGGGGGGGAGGTATGACCATACCGTATGACTGTGGGCATGTATTACAAGACATAGACTGTCATAATTGCATGTTGTAGAGGGCACGAAAACCGAGACAGAATTACTCTTGGGCCTAGGAGTGCTAGAGTCGGATCAAAGCGTGGAGACAATCATTTTTGGGTAATTCGACGCCAGGAATCCAGTGGTGATGTTTGTTTTCTGATCTGAGCATTATTTCTGCAACTTGATTTCAGAATAAGGTATATTCATGTATTTTCCAAATTATTTTGTTGAGTTAATGAAAGATCCTACCCATTTGAGAGCAGGACCCGGAGACATAGTCCACCAGGGATGAACTTCGTTATCAATTTTTTGTGTTCATATTTGATGCTTATGTATCTTCATTTTAAATTTTTCCCTTCTTTAATGGTGCACTTTAATTTATGCTCATTTAATACAATTCTTTATAAGTCACAATGAAAAGATCTCGAATCAATGAGGGTTATACTTTGGACAGTGGCAGGTTACTAAGTTATAATGGTAGAATTTGTGTACCACCAAATGACGAAATGAAAAAAATAATTTTGATCGAAGCTCATCGAGTAGTGTATATGGCCCATCCTGGAGTCATGAAAATGAAGACAAATCTTAAACCATTATTCTTTTGGAAGGGAATGAAAAATGATAGTTAACTATGTGGCAAGATGTCTTGAATGTCAGCAAGTAAAGGCTTAACATAGACATCTAGCGGGATTATTACAACCACATGTGATTCCTGAATTGAAATGGGAAGTCATATCGATGGATTTTATTGTTGGATTTCCATTGATAGCAAGGAGACGCGATTCTATTTTTGTAGTTGTCGACACTTTGATGAAGAGTGCACATTTTATTCCAGTTCGTATAACTTATCAAACACCTGACACCCAGAATTTTTGTTAATGAAATTGTAAGGTTGCATGGTGTATCGAGGAAGATAATATATGATTGAGGTTCAGTATGCATTGGTCATTTTTGGACTAGTTTCTAAGAGGATTTGGGCACGCAATTAAATTTTACTACAACATATCACCCTGAAATCGATGGACAAACAGAAAGAACGAATCAAATTCTAGAAGATATGCTTTGAATGTATGTAATGGATCAACATAAACATTGGCAAGAATTTTTAACATTGGTAGAATTTGCGTATAATAACAGTTATCAGAGTTCAATAAAGATGACATCTTTTGAGTTTCTATACGGACGACCATGTAGAACACCTTTGAGCTGAGATCAACTAGAAGATAAGGTCCTTGTGGGACCGGAAGTGATTCAGGAAATGGAAGATCAGATGTGAACTATAAAGAAAAGGGTTAAGGAAGAGTAAGACCGACAAAAGAGTTATGCAGATGTGTATTGTACAGACCGTAGTTATGAGGTTTGTGATAGAGTGTTCTTACGAGTGAAGTCGCATAAGAGTTTGATTAAGTTTGGAAAGGGTGTTAAACTCTCTCCAAGGTTTGTGGGATCTTTCAAAGTTTTAGAAAAGAAAGGACATGTGGCTTATCGACTAACCTTACCTGATTCTTTGAGGCATATGCACAATGTTATTCGTGTTTCAATTTTACGTCATTATATTTCAGATCTCTCACATGTTATTGACTTGAGATCATTGTAGGTATCGAACGAGGGTGCTCTCATAGCAGAGCCAATATGCATACTAGACCATCGTACTTGACAGCTACGGTGTGGATTGGTCGATCAGGTCAAGGTCCAATGGGATAGTTATAGTCCACATTCTGCCACTTGGGAGGATGCACATGAGATGCGTCAACAGTTTCCTTATTTATTTTGAAATTTTGATATATAGATTAGTAGCAGCTATATTTTTTCTTTCATTGTTAGATTGTACAAACTTTGGGACGAAGTTTAAAACAAGAGGGGGTGAATGTAACATCAATTTCCACTGATCACATTTAATACCACTGATTTATTCTTTGAGGACACTTGTGAGCAAGTGATCCGGTTAAAAGCTACAAGTATACAAAGTAAAGATCAAGTTACAAGGATGCCCTATAGACATCCTAATCACAAAAGTTGATACTTCAACTAATCAATGTATCAACAAAAAAAAATGACCGATATGCCAAAAAATATCACTTCCACTACAAATGGTGCTCAAAATAGAAGTTATCATGGGAATCGAAATACATCAAGTTTTCTCCAAGAACCCTATAAATGCCCAGTTCCACAGAAGATAGAATTAGGGTGAGCAGACTCCTTTACAATTCGACAATTATGCTCAGTGCTTAGAAGATACCATTGTTTTAGGTCCTTGGCGATCACTAATTCAGGAATAAAGAATCAAGAAACAATATTACAAGCCAAAGCAAGAGATAATTGTTCCATAAATATGTGTTGAGGACAAATCATTTTTAAGGGGAAGGCAATGTTATGAACACAATATACAATAATAAATGTAAATACATTACAAAATATAAATAATAATAAATAATCAATAGTTAATGATTAATAATGAAGAGACACCTCCCTGATGAAAGGTCATGTCTCTTCATGGAAGGGCACCCCTACGTGGGTATATAAGGCCCTCATTCTCATTGTAATCAACATCTCATCTTATCTATTCATTATCTTATACATTTGTATATTATTTATTATCCTTAATAGATTATGTTGTACTATCCTATTTATATTGGATATTCTTTGTGTGAGGAAACTTTTGTTCATCTCAGAGATGAAGAAATTGTTGCAAAATAGTGGCGAACTCCCAAGTGGCATCTTCTGCAGTTGTATCCTTCCATTGCATTAACACTTCCTTGATGATGTGCTTACAAAGACGATGTTCTCCTTGTTCCAAGACTTCTTGGGGCTGCAACCAAATGGAACCTTCTTCATCCAACTCAGGGATACTCGTTTGAGTTTGGCACTTAGTTCCAATCACCTCCTTTAAGCATGAGACATGAAAAACAATATGGATCTTAGAATCATTGGGCAGAGCTAACTAGTAGGCGATTGGCCCTACGCACTTGGGAATTTTATACGGACCATAAAATTTGGGAGCAAGATTTTGACAATGTTCATCTTTGAGTGAAGTCTACTTATAAGGTTGCAGATGAAGAAATTCCTGGTCCCCTTGAGAAAATTGACATTCAAAACGACCTTGATCAGCTTGTTGCTTCATGAGATTTTGAGCCATCACCAAATTTTCTTTGAGGGTACAGAGAATGGTCTCACGTACTGTAAGATTTTCGTCAACCTCCTAAACCTTTGAGACACCTGGCATGTATGAGAGAATCGACGGTGGATTTTGTCCATATACTACTTCAAAAGGAGTCATATGAGTAGTTGTATGGTAAGATGTGTTGTACCACCATTCATCTAGTGATAACCATTGATCCCACTAATGTTGTTAGTCAGATTCAAAACACCACAAATATGTTTCCAAACACTTGTTGACAATTTCANAATATGTGTTGAGGACAAATCATTTTTAAGGGGAAGGCAATGTTATGAACACAATATACAATAATAAATGTAAATACATTACAAAATATAAATAATAATAAATAATCAATAGTTAATGATTAATAATGAAGAGACACCTCCCTAATGAAAGGTCATGTCTCTTCATGGAAGGGCACCCCTACGTGGGTATATAAGGCCCTCATTCTCATTGTAATCAACATCTCATCTTATCTATTCATTATCTTATACATTTATATATTATTTTTTATCCTTAATAGATTATGTTGTACTATCCTATTTATATTGGATATTCTTTGTGTGAGGAAACTTTTGTTCATCTTAGAGATGAGGAAATTGTTGCAGAATGGTGGCGAAATCCCAGGTGGCATCTTCTGTAGTTGTATCCTTCCATTGCATTAACACTTCCTTGATGATGTGTTTACAAAGACAATGCTCTCCTTGTTCCAAGACTGCTTGGGGCTGCAACCAAATGGAACCTTCTTCATCCAACTCAGGGATACTCGTTTGAGTTTGGCACTTAGTTCCAATCACCTCCTTTAATCATGAGACATGAAAAACAATATGGAGCTTAGAATCATTGGGCAGAGCTAACTAGTAGGCGACTGGCCCTACGCACTTGAGAATTTTATAAGGACCATAAAATTTGGGAGCAATATTTTGACAATGTTCATATTTGAGTGAAGTCTACTTATAAGGCTGCAGATGAAGAAACTCCTGGTCCCCTTGAGAAAATTGACATTCAAAATGACCTTGATCAGCTTGTTTCTTCATGAGATTTTGAGCCATCACCAAATTTTCTTTGAGGGTACAAAGAATGGTCTCGCGTACTGTAAGATTTTCGTCAACCTCCTAAACCTTCGAGACACCTGGCATGTATGAGAGAATCGATGGTGGATTGTGTCCATATACTGCTTCAAAAGGAGTCATATGAGTAGTTGTATGGTAAGATGTGTTGTACCACCATTCATCTAGTGATAACCATTGATCCCACTAATGTTGTTAGTCAGATTCAAAACACCACAAATATGTTTCCAAACACTTGTTGACAATTTCAATTTGGCCATCAGTCCGAGGATGATAGGTGGTGTTGGTGAACATGGGATCCTTGTCAGAGACAATAGAATGAGGCATGCCATGAAGTTTGAAGATATTATCCATGAAAACTTGATCCATTGTGCATGTGGTGAAGGGATGTTGAACAGCACATAAATGAGCATATTTCTAAAGAAGATCAACCACCACCATGATTGTTGACTTATTGCCAGATTTAGGTAGGCCCACAATGAAATCCATAGAAATACCCCACCAAATAGAAGGGGGAATTGGAAGGGGTTGGAGTGTTCTTGGTGCTTTGACTATTTCTCCTTTGTTGCATTGACATACATCACATTCAACCACAAAGGTGTGGACGTCTTGTTTCATACCACCCAAAAAAAATAACATTTGACCCTTTCATAAGTTTTGGTAAACCCTAAATGCCCAAATGTGGGTGAAGAATGAAGCTCAAACAACACCATGTATTTAAGTTGCAACTGTTTGCTTAATTATAGACAGCCTTTGTAGCGAGGCTCATTATTGTGCCAAGAGTACCCTCAAGAAGTTGGAGAATGTTCTTGCAATTGTTGGATCAGGTGAGATATTTTGGGGTCTTACAGTTGTTCCTAGTGAACACCTTGGAGCCAAAATGGTACAATGAATGAGAGGGAAAAGAGGGACCCTTTTTCTTCATATTTTTGGGAAAGAGAGTCAACAACCACATTTTCTTTTCCCTTCTTGTAAATGATATCATAATAATAGCCAAGTAGCTTGGTTACCCATTTTTGTTTCTCTGGGGAGGAAATTTGTTGTTCCAGAAAATATTTGAGGCTCTGGTGATCATTTTTAATCATGACGCATTGCCACAATAGATAAGGACACCAGAGATCCAAGACGTGAAAAATATCCAACATTTCCTTTTCATAGATTGACTGGCCCAAATATCCGTCTGAAATTTGTTTGATAATGAAGACCAAAGGCCGACCATCTTGCATGAGCACTGTCCTAATTCCTTTTCCTGAACCATCATATTCCACGACAAAAGTCTTTGTGAATTCTGGGAATTCTAAGACATACGTCATGCACATAGCCTCTTTCAAGGTATGGAAGGAGTGATCAGTTGTTGGAGTCCAAGTGAAGGAATTCTTTTTAAGGAGAGCAGTGAGAGGTGCTACAATTTTTCCATAATTCTTAACAAACTTGTGATAATAACCTATTAAAACCATAAATCCACTCAACATCTTAAGATTTTTAGGGCAAGGCAAATCCTGCATAGCTTCAAGTTTTTTAGGATCCATCCTTACACCATCCTTGACAACAATATGACCCAGGTTAAACACTTCTAAGGCTCCAAAGGCACATTTATATTGTTTGAGGAAAATTTGGTGTTGAGTGAGTAGATGGAGAACTTGATCCACATGGGCGAGATGGTATGTCCAAGTTTTACTATAGATGAGAATATAATCAAATAAAACTAAGACAAAATGACGGAGAAAAGGATGGAATACATCATTTAGGAGACTTTGGAAAGTGGAAAGGGCATTACACAGGGCAAAGGGCATGACCAAGAACTCATAGTCACCCTCATGAGTTCTAAAATCAGTCTTGGGAATGTCTTCTTCTTTCATATAGATCTGGTGGTAGCCAGAATGGAGATCGAGTTTAGTAAAGTATCGAGCACCACTCAATTCATCCAAGAGATCATTAATGGCATGAATGGGAAACTTGTATTTGATGGTGATTTTATTGAGGGCACAAAAGACTGGACACATGCACCAAGTACCTTCTTTCTTGAGTACCATGACCACATGAGAAGAATAAGTGTTGGTACTAGGACAAAAAACACTTGCTTCGAGCAATTCCTGAACGATTTTTTCAATTTCATTCTTCTGGTCAAAGGGATGACAATAAGGGAAAACATTGGGAGGAAGAATATTGGGTACAAAAGGAATGGAATGATCATGAACATCACGGGAAGGGAGAAATCCCTGGGGAGTGGAAAAAATAGCTTGGTGTTTGGAAATGATAGATTGTAGGTCAGGATGCACGGAGGGTGTCTCAACTACTTGAATGGAATGGAGTTGGGAAATAATACTTGAATGACCTTTTTTTAGAAGATTTTCCATTCGATGGGAACTAATGATCTCATGGGAACCTATTGTGATTCCTTGGAACTAATATTGTTGTCCCTCCTATTGGAATTTCATGGTTAATTCCTTAAAATCCATGAGAATGGGGCCTAGAGTGCATAACCATTCATCACCTCACATAATGTCACAACCGCCCATGTCTATAGAAAACATATGGGATTCCAGGTGATATTGACCAGTTTGTAGCCACACATTTTCACAACGTCCTCCACATTTCATGGACCCTCCATTGGCAATCATGATTTGAAAATTATTGAATACAAGTATATAACAATTGACTTCTTGGAAAATGTGGCGATGAATAAAATTATGGGTGCTACCAATGTCAACAAGGATGATGACTTCCTGATTCTTAATGTAACCAATTAAATTAAGGCTCTGGGGAGTAGAGAAGTCAGTGAGGGCATTTGGTGAAATCACTGGTTCAACATCTAGTGGATCAAAGGGTGGGGTCAGATTAAATGAGGGTGGCAGCTCCTCCATAGTAGGAACAACTACCTCCTCTTCAAAAACATCCTCAGTCATGGCCATAAAAATATTATATTCCTTACACTTATGCCCTGGGAAATATTTTTCATCACAATTATAACTAAGACCCTTGAGTTGGCGTTCAGCCATTTCTACCCGAGTTAATTTATGGATCTTGAGGGGGTTTGCAGGAGGGGTAGGATTCATGGGCTTAGGACAAGGAAGAAAAGATGGTTTTCTGGTCTAGGAGGAGACAATATGTTGGGATTCATTGGATCGTTGAGTAGCTTCCAACCAAGTTTGGGGGTGGGCCATGAGAACATGGAAACGAATTTCATCTTTCATACCATTGATAAATCATTCCCAGAAGAAGGCATATGACATGTCCTTCATTCTAAAATCCAAGTGCTCAAAGGCGGAAATAAAGTATTCCAATGTCGAATTCAAAGCAGTCATAAAGCTCTGCAACAAACTATGTCCAAGCAACATACCCTTGGCATGCCTTTCTATGCCATTACCGCCATTTCCAATGTTCCAAATCCAAATGTAGGATACAATAACAAAGCTTTCCTAAATCATCAGTAATCCCATGCAAAGAGAAATAATGTTCCATTTGAGTGACCCATCCTATGGGATCTGAGCCATCAAATTTGTTGACCTCAATTCTAGGAACGTGTAGGTCTCAAGGAAGGTAGGTGGAATGAGAACCTTGGTAATGGGAAGAGTCGTTATCTTCCTAATAGGAAGGTTTTTCAGAAGAGGTAAGGTTCAGGGAGCGGCTCATCAATTGGTCGAGTGTCTCTTTGATGTCTTTGATGTGGGCACATTGGTCTTGTAGGGTTTGAACATAGGAATTGAGCCTGCTAATGTTGGAATTGAGAGTCTTGATGTCCTCCTTGTTCTGGATATTTTCGGCAATAAAGGTATTGAGTTGTTGAGCATGGGTAGTGGCCATTTGGGCAGAGGAAAAAATAGGGAGGTTGGTCCGTACTAAAAAAAATTATAGGTGAGGGATATCATGGAAGATGGGGAAAAGAGAGGAATCCAAAGGGATAGGTGGAAAATAAGAGTGATGGGAAGGGTGGGTGGGACCACAGAAAAAAAAAATTATGACAGGTGATAGGTATCACGACGATCGGGGTCAAAAAGGAAATCCAATGGGAAAGGGCCCAAATAAGGGTGTCGGGAAAGGGGGTTGGGTCCACGAAAAAAAATTGTATTAAAAATGATAAGTACCATGGTAATCAAGGAAAAGAGAGGAATCCAATGGGATGGGTCCCAAATAAGGGTGTCGACAGGACCGCTATACTTTTTTTTTTACTCCTGTGAAGTTATACTCTGATATGAATAATACTGCAGTGACAAAATGCTCAAATTCTTAACAGGAAGAAATGTGTTGTAATTTTGCAACCCGAATGCAGGAGGCAAGGTTGCATGGAAATAGATCTTGTTTATTCCTTTTCTATTTTGTTTCTATCCCAAGGGTTAGGGTGTTCAGGATTTCTACATATAAGGTTTTTCCATGTGCAATAGCTATCTGATATACATGCGGGGTCGAACAATAGTACTCAGCCCAATATCTTAGGGCACCAACTAAGGAGGCTAGACCGTACCATTAGTCGTACTACTTGATTACCCATGTACTAGAGAGTATATTCCCAAGCTTTTTTCTCGATGGCACTATAGCAGTCAAATGGTCGATTGGTTGATCTATGTATGGTTTCAAGATACCTAGGTCAGTTTGTATATAGGTGTTGTTTGATGCACTACCACTCGAAGGGGTACCAACATCGATTACAAGGGTGTCCAACAATGTGATCTTAAATACCTCTTGTGTTTCCTATGTGTAGGCTTCCCCAATCGTGGATTTATGCGCTGAAAAACAGATCAATATAGTTTTAAGATGTCAGAATATGTCTCTACCCTGGACATCAGGACTCCTTTGTAAACCAGAGCATTTTGAAAAAACTCCTCCTTTGTAAGTTGGAGAATTTTGAATGAACTCCTCTTCTTTGGAAACTAGAGACTTTTGAACTAACTCCTTCTTTGTAAACCAGAGCATTTTAAATGAACTTTCAAAGGAATTTGTGGGAAATCCTCCTTGGATTTCATAGGAGTTTGAAGGACCCCGGAGGAGTTTGAATGAACTCCTCCTTTTCTTTCGGAGGAGTTTGAACAAACTCATCCTTTCCTTTCAAAGGAGTTTGAAGGAACTTGGAGGAGTTTGAATGAACCCGGAGGAGTTTGAATGAACTCCTCCTTTACTTTCAGAGGAGTTTGAATGAACCCAGATGAGTTCAAATGAACTACTTCTTTGCTTTTGAAAGATTTTGAAGGAAATTTTGGAGGAGTTTGTGGGAACTCCTCCTTGGATTTAGGAGGATATTGAATGAACTCAGAGAATTTTGAATGAACTCCTCTAGTGTGAAACAGATCACTTTGAACGAACTCCTCCAATGTGAGCCATACGTGTTCCTATCATCTTCTCTGGTATGTAGAAAGACAATCAAAAAATATCACAAGAAACAACAAGGGCTTGAGTTCAAAATTCCATAACTTTCTCGTACGATGTCAGATTGAAGTGTCATTTTTTGCAACGTGGAGAGAAAAAGGAGGGGATTCTAATGAGATACCTTGAAAATTAATCCAAGTATTTGAGTGGATTCATGTTTAATGAAGGTCATGGTTAACAAGGCTTGCTTAACGGGGAAACCCTTGGCAATCATTATGGCACTTCTGGACCTCAGATTTCAATTTTGTCAGTGGTCTTGGAATCGCAATCATGTAATTCATACAATCATCATATTTCATTGGTGAGAAATACTCTTCAAAGAATGCCAAAAAATTGCACCCAAAGGCATTTTTTTAATGGAAGTATTGGCCTCGTTCTTGTTGTTGCTTTGCCTGAATCAAGTTTTGTCAGTTCTTGTGTCATCTGTGTTGTATAGGATTTTAGTTTATCCATTGAAGTTTATGTAAGTTGTTAGTAGCACAGGAATATAAATCCGTGAAAATAACCACAGACATTCAAAGTGTTTAAAACTGTTTAGGAGTAGGGAGGACCAATTTTCTTCTAAGATGCATTTCAGAACCAGCGCAAGACCTATTGATGTTGTAGTTAACCCATATGATGATAGACGACACTTTCATGATCATGGTTAGTCATAAAATCAAGAAGCATAGCGTAAACAAGTTGGGATGGTGTGCACAGTGGAAGATACTGGTGACACAAACAGACTTAATTACAACTACAACATGAAGTAGGTTAGGCGAGGTAGGTGATAAGTGATCAGTCACCTAGTTAGGTGTAGAAATCTTGATCATTAGAGATGATAGGAGTCTAGCTGACGGTCACAACTAGAGATTTCAATATGAAGGTGTGTCTTGTTGATAGGGTCGATGTCGGTGAAATAAAGAAGATCCACGTTGATATGCTCAGTGTTAATGAGGGGTAAGAAAATGTATGCTAGTGTATCAATGACAGAAGAGTGAAACTCATTGATAATGTGTATTGGTGGGATAGAGTGATCAGAAGAAACATTGCAAATGTTAAAGTATGAAAAGTGAAAAGAGATACTTGGTTTTAATATTTGCACGAGAGAGTCTGGGAGACTTTTCAGTGGAAAAATTTAGTAGGGAGGCCCAATTTATTCTCTTAGAGAAAGGAAAGAGAAGAAATCAAGGAGGGTATTATGCAGGCACAACAAATGGTGACACATTGGGCGAAGCCAAAATATCTTCTATTATTCTCTAACTTATGATCAAAAAATGTAGAATGTCATATAATTACTTTTAAGATCAGAAATTTTGGAATTAATGTGCAACAGTTACCTGAGAGAATTCATTGTGGTGGGATCACTAGTGATGCTCACATGTCGGATAGTAGAGCTTGTATGTTGTAAATAGAGGATGAATTATGGTGAGATTTACTTCCTTAAACTGCGTTGATGATTCAGGTTGGTATCTTTGTCATTGGGTTGATATAAGTTTGGGATAAAGAAAGATTCTTCACTAGGTGCATATATATATATATATATTGCAGGTGTTTGTCCACTTCCCACGAGCATCCATGGCCCCTATGGAGGTACCACGACGTCATGGACCTTGCTCCACTACTAGCGAGTGTCCATAGCCACGGTGGAGATATCTGCTTATCCCATAGTATTTTCAAACTTTCTTTCCCATTCCTTATCGATTTATTTAGTGCATGCTTAGAATTAGGTGGATGGGAAAAATGGTGTCCTTTTATCCTGACAGGCGATGGCTGCCAACTGTTCAAATTTATTTGAATATTTCCTTCATCTTTCTACATAAAGTTATCCCTTTTGGTTTTCATCCTTTATACTTTGACACTTCACCCTTCACGTGAGCAACTACTTAGTGTGTGGATGGTTCCCATGTACATAGGATCTGTTCACCATCCAATATACAAGAATGATCATTGACTAACCACTTTTCTAATTCATGGTTTTATCATTGTTACAATATACCAATATATTTCTGATTCATTTTCAACAGAGACCCCTAGTTCAGCTCATAATCTAGGAAAGAAATACAAGCTGACTTGAGTTTGTTTATAGTGCAAAGGCAATTCCTGTAAAAAGACAAATGGAGGTGAGAGGTCTTTGTGCCATCAAATATAATGATGAATTACAAGAGAAACAAAAATTAGAGAATGAAATACCTTCAACGGAAAAGATGATGAAGAAAGAAAGAGAAGAGACGCGTCAAATTAGGAGAAGAAATCCCCCCAAAACCCTGTTGCAGCTGAAAAGGAAATCTTGGATAAATGATCATCAAAGATATGCAGTCAGTAAAGAAAGTAAACCGAGAAAGGGATCATGAATGTGAGTGTTTTCAGCACCTTTAAGGATGTTCATGCATTCCAACCAGCAAGAAATTTGTAGCCTCTTGAAAAGACTAATCCATGTGAAAGTTAATACATGTATTATTTCATTCAGATGGGATTTGGTGCCAGCGTTGGCTGAGAATTGCATCTCTCAATCTGATCTTCTGAAAACTACCGGCTTATCTACGTAGTAGTGTGCTTCGAGAAGTATGGATTTGAATGAACTTCCATTTGTCACCCATGATATGCTTTGTTCTGGATATGACTCTCTACATCTCCCAAATCAAGAACTTATCCTGCTACCAACATGTTCATCCTTTCACTAGTTCAAATTAGTAGTGTGATACCAAATGGGCACTTGTACCTACATGGACATATCGTTCAAGGTATAAGATTGATTTCAACTTAAAATTTTCAGAAATGAAAGCGCTTAAGAGAATCATGTGGGGAGGATTGAGAATAGAATCTGAAAACATATCTATGAATAAAGTTCCCAGGTGTCATGTCCTATCGTCATGTCAAATTTGTTGAATCCATTTGTATTCTTCAACTCGTCTCCTTCTTATCAAGAGAGTATATACTTCCACAAGAGGGATCTGAACACAGGTGAAAAACACATATCATCGATCGAAACTAGTGACCCATGATCTAAATTGCTTTATTGGTCAATTTCGAACATCGTTATTTGACCCATTAGAAAATCTAACCGAAAGAAATATAAAAGAAGATAAATCCCTTTCAGAAAAACATGTCTACGAAGATTTCACTCATGAAACAGAACTAAAGAATGTATCTGGGTTATCTTGGAACACTGAACCAAAAGATTAATCTTTGAATAGATGAGGAACTTTACCTATTGGGATGTATGAAGTCGCAATGTGAGTCTTACCAGTTCTTGTTGCCAATGATCTCAGTAGAGAGGTGTAGTCGACTTAGCTGGAATATCGGTCTACTGAGTGGAAGCTCCCTTTCGGGAAGCAAATGACTATGGATGTAATGATCATCAGTTAAAAATCCAAAAGTGAAAAAAACATCATGATGTAACAACCCCCAGCAAGATCAATATGAAGGAAACGGACCGGTGAACTTCATGAAAAATTCAAAATAAGACCATATCAAGAGAGAACCAATGAAAACCAATCAGTTAGTCCAAGTCCATATGTTGCATCTGATTTTTGGAAGAGTAAAGCAATAGAGTGGGAAATCATATCAAGACAGTTAAATTTGAGTCAAAGAGCTTCAAGGAAATACTTTTCAAACTCAGCAAGGATGAAAACATATCAATTCAAATGTCCAAGTCATGAAAGGAATCAATCTCATATGAAAATACTATGCAGGTATTTTGAGATATGGATCATGCATGATGATAAGAAGAAAAACTTCATCAATCCAATATCACAGGGCCAAGGAAAGGATATTTTTCTTGTCACTTGTGATGATTAGGTAAAGAAAATAACCTTAAAACTCAAGCGGTGCACAGACAACATCAAAATGTTTGTGTGTATGTACTTTGCAATTGAAAGTCTCAGGCACACTCTTTTGATAGAATAACAAACATTTCGATGTCCATACTAAACATACACCATTATGAAAGAGTTAAGGTACAAAAGTCCCAATATGTTATAAAATTTTGAATTTATTTTGAAGAACTCTATAATCTATCTTTTTCATTCTTGAAATCATCTCCATCATAAAAGGTTTGAGTCTATAAAAAGATTACCTTAAGAGAATGTTTGTAACCAAGTTTTAGCTCATCATTATTTATTTTGAGAACCAAGAGGACGAACCTGTGATATTGTGACATCAATCAATTGGTCAATAAGCCTTTGCAAGAGACATAACCATATACAGATTGATCAATAGGGTTTTCCAATTCGTTTTGTATCCTGAACAACAAGGCCATGAACAACTGATATGATTCTTCCCTAGGTTGTAAAGTATCCCTACAGTGGCTACTTTCAACAATGCACGATAGTATGTTATTCAACTGTGAATGTTAGAGTGAATGCCATTGAAACAAGTGAATCTTACAGTTGAACTTCAAAGAATTCTTGCACATCATTTCCTCATGAATATGGACGAAAACCAAGGTTAAGCCGATATTTTAGTCAAACAAAAAA
>SNQJ01S0038673.1:56176-73278 GCA_010110895.2 Picea sitchensis
TAAGTGTATGGAAAACAAGTTCTGCTTCCAATAGAATTTCAAGTGAAGACCTTCATAATGACAATTTAGATACTATGGATCTTATAGAGGCACAACAACAAAGGATAGTTCAGCTAAATGAATTAGATGAGATGTGTGAAGATTCCATCCAACAGACCACCTTTGTCCAACAATAGAGAATTAAATGGCATGACAAGTTCATCCCAAAGAAGCAGTTCAAACAAGGTGATTGGTCTCTCCTTTTTTATTCCAAGTTTAAAAACTTTAAAGGAAAGTTCATCGCACGATGGTTAGTTCCATATGAAGTTATGGATGTCTTTTAAAATGGTTCCATGAAGATCAAGACCATTGATGGGGAAGGGATTTCTTTCTTGGTCAATGGGCATCGACTAAGATTGTACAAATAGCCTTTCAGTCGAGAAGAGTTTGTCCAATATATTCAACAATAATCTGAGATGGAGGTACTAAGTAGGAAGGATTCCCAACCTGCTACAATCTCACTTTGATTTATTTCTTCTTCCTTCCTTTAATAAAAAGAATATATTTATAAAGAAAAAAAGTAAATAAAAAATGAAGTCCTTTTGTGAAAATCATCTCTATGGCGCATTTGGATAGTGAATTTTCTTGAAAAACATGTGACTCGTTGGAAAATGTCCCCCGGGCTTTTCTTAAATAAAAGGGATATTCTTGATTGTGGTATCACACAGTTTGTATTTTGGGAAAAACCCAACCCAAATGACAAGTGTGTGACACAAATGGGAAAACTTGTCACTATCACCTCAATAGATACTCCCCTCGTTTTAGTGAAGGACAAGTCCATCACAAGGGAGGCTTCTCTGGTGACCGTAGGGGGATTCCAACAAGAGAAGCATGGAGATGGAAAAATACCCCTATAGGTTAAGGTTAAAAAAAAGGCTTGAGGCTTGAGGAAAGACAATTTGGAGTTGGTAAATTATTGTCGAGGTTGTGCACTTGCAAAACAATATTAGACCTGCCAAAACAAGGAAATATATATTGATACAAGCCTCAAAACCAATGGAAAATCAACAAGAAACCTTGATGTCCCAAAATTGCAGGAGTATGGAAATAAATATCAGCAGTAAAGAAACTATGATAGCTGCAAATTAAACCATCAAATTATGGTATATGATGTTGGAAAATAAAGCTAGCAAATCTTCAATGTTTGAACCAAAACTTTGAAAGAAAGAAAGGGGTGTTAATGAGTGTTATCACCAGTGTTTTATAACAGCCTTATGTCTGTAGCAAAACTTTGGTATAGCAACAAGTTTTGGCCACTAAAATCAGCAAGTAAGCAACCCGAACAATAGCTCCTAAACATTTGATCAAATATCACAACTTACAAGTAAATTTCAACAGAAGAAATGTGAGTAAAGAGTAAGATAAAGTGAGTTTGTTGCAGCCCTATTGGATGCAACTTAATTATTGTTAAGGTAGCTCAATTACTTGGTAAATCGAGACACCCTTAGGGAACAAGATAGCTTTAAGCGTGTAAAATTTAGATCCAAGCTTGAACAATTCAATATCTCAAATTTGAAGTTTACTAATGCAACAATATTCAATCTTCGATGCAAAGATTGATGCCTTATCTATTGGGTTATGGAGTCTCTTGTTGAAAGCTAGGGTTTATTACTCTTCTAGGGGTGTAATCCTTTTTACTTCCTAGAGAAAACAAACCTTAGCAAGATCTTGCTATAAGGGTGTAAGCATTTTTACTCCTTGTAGCAATCCTTTAGCCTTTTCAATAAAAAATAGAAAGAAAATCCTTGATGGAGGGTGTATGCCTTTATAAAGGGTTTGACAAAAATAACCTTGAAATCAAGAAGAAAAACACAAAATTGCATAAATTATTTACCTAATCCAAGATATATCATGTAAAACTCTTACCTATCAAAGATATTCCACCAAATTGCCAAGAATAAGCATCCAAGAGAAGTCACTAGCCTTTATTCCACTAGTAGACAAGTGTTGCATCCATAAAGCCAAAAAAACAAGAGATAATGAGTTAACCAAGAGGGGTGAAATTTTAGTCCAAGAGAAAAATGCTCAAGGGATGAGTTGTGAAAATGAAAAAGAGATGGCCTCTATTTATATGAGTCCATCTAAACCAATTTGTCCACATAAAAATGTCAACAATAAATTAAAAGAGGGTCAACCCCCTTTAATTGCTCTTACAACTTACAAAAATATAAATTACATAAAGTAAAACACCAAGAAGGGTGACGTCAAGCCCTAAAAGGGTGATGTCAAGCCCTAAAAGGATGACGTCAAGCCCTAAAAGGGTGACGCCATGCCCTAAAAGGGTGACGTAGGGCCTAAAAGTCAAACATTGAGCCTTTAGATGTATGTCGTTGGGCCTCCAAAGGCCATGTGTCAAGCTCTCATGTGCTAGGGTGTCATGACATGCATCTTCTTCCTTCAAACCACATCACATCACCTCTGGAACAATCAATCCCACCAAACCCTAGCCTCTCAAACGACGTCAAGGGCTTGGGAAGTGACGTCCTAGGCCTCCAAAGGCCAACATCCAAGTGCAAGGGGTTAAGATATCATCCTCTAGTGTTGTCAAAGTGCCTCCAAAGACAATGCTCATCATCTCATGTGCACAATAGCTCTGGGGTGCTCTGCCCAACCTGTGCGGTTTCGCGTCCATCTAATTGAGGGATTTTTCCCCTGTGATTATGTGTCATAATCACAGTAGAGCAAGACCAAGTGAAAGAGATGAAAGTCTCCCCATAGTAACAAGCACACAAAAACCAAAGAAAATAACTACTTTAATTAGGATAAGGTTGGGATAGAGAGGATAAAAGAAGGTGCACCTTGTTCTCCCATTTAATGTCGATCCCCATTCCAATTCACTGAAGAACTATTGATCTTCTGTTGGAATCAACCCACAAGATAGATACAAAACTAGGGCTACAACGAAAGTAGTTATACGATCATAAACATGTGAATGTTAGATGTCAGATTCAAAGTAAGCATACAGATAAACGTACAATCAAGACAAATACGGGGGAAAACAAGCTATTTATTACCAGCAAGTGGAAAAGGTAAGTTACAACCTTGTCCAACCTTAGGCATCGTCTTGAAGCCAATTGTCTAGGTTCCTTCAGGAACCCTCAAGCATCAACTCAACCGATAAACACTTCTCTCAATGACTCGGATAAGGATAAGGAGACACCCTATAGCCACATAAAATGAGAAAGAATCTCTAGAAAAGGAGTTTCCAGATTAAAGGGGGTATTTCTCAGAGAATATAGGAAAAGGAGGCTTGCCAAATGTTGACAGCATAACTTTGCACCAAGGAACTTGTGTTGTCCACTTTAGCTCTCTATGGTTGTTTTATATCTTCCCAAAGAGGTTTGGGGAGTTGAATTATGTTGTGTATAGGAAAGGGTCGTTAGGGAATGAGACCAACCAAAAAACCTGCCCAAAATCACGGGATTATTTTATTTTTCACCAAAAATGAGGGCATCTGCAGGTTGGAGTGAGGAAAGTTGCGGATATCTACGTGTTACACTAGGGAAACCCACGGATATGCTCTTAAAGCATGTTTTTTAAATGATTCTTGAGAGGACTTTTTAGGGAAAATTCCAACAAGCATTGGGAAAGGGTTAGGCCATGGCACAAATGCATAGGTGTGGCATTTTGTGCTATAACAATAGGTATTCCCAGTTGTGTCACACACTTGGCGTTTGGGTTGGGATTTACCCAAACTTCAAACTATGCAAGAACATTTTTGGCATCGTTTCCAAGGACGATTTTGAATCCTTTCCGACCCATAACGACACATGGAAAGTCTAACCCAAAGCCTTTACCCTTAGCTTTATTGGCAACTCCACTTGAGGGAAGTTCCCTTTTCACTTTTGATGAACTCCATACATTTTATCTGGTGACTCCATTGAGGAAAATACCCTCTCCTTTTTCGATGAGCCTTGAGCTCATATGGTGACTCCATTGAACTGTCATTTCAGACAATGGAATTATGGCACCATGGGATGAACCCTTGCCTAGAACTTATTGTATCTCGAGGACACTTTTATAGGTGGAAGAGAAAAATGTTGTTGATGAAGCTATTAAGCATATGATGAGTCTTATAAGGGAATTGTCCCAGGAATATACTGAAGAAAAAATGATGAAGCGCCTCTTACTGAAGAGCAAGCCCCTACAAATGAAGAGGTGCTTTAAGAGAATATCTGTGAAGAAAGTTATGAAGAAGACCCTGATGAAATTTCTCATGTTAAAGACCCAGACGAGACATTGGAAGATGAAGTTGTCCAACCTTGCGAAGAAGTAATAAACTCCAATGATATGGGTGAATCCATGGAGAGGTCTTCAAATACGATTGACAATCATATCGATCATTTCATATGTGCTCGGAAACGTGGATGGGATATTGGTTGTTTTGTTTTTTATGGAAATTCCATTTACTACATTGAGGGAATCTTCCATATAAGGAGTGTAGAAGTCTTTCCTTTGGAATGTTGCTTTTCATACATGGACAATCAAGATATTTGGCAAACTAGTGATGATATGATCATAAACCTTTTTCATCTGGTAGGGGATGGTGTGTTGCAGCACAATTATGTTATTTCACAGCCATACCTTGGGGATTATCCTTTTGAGGACTTGGAACTATTATTTGATGAAGATTATCAAACATCTTTGTGATCGAATTTTGATGGACGTGAGGACATGGAAGGGTTGTACAAACCCTTAGATGTGACAAAATTTCATGTATCACCTCACGAAGAATGATGGATTCTCACCTTTTCAAATGGAGACATTGTATCGGCTCAACATCATTTGGATGCATTTTCGAAATTTTTCAATTCTTGTGCCTCCCAAAATCAGTATGAGGATGTGTGTATCAAGCTCTTATATTTATCTCTAACAGGGAAGGCCAAAGAATGGTGCAACAATATCCCTCCCAAAATAATTACCACTTGGGAAACATTTCAAAATCTCTTCATGAAAAGGTTTGTGGAAAATGAAGGTTATGTATCTCGATCTATGTATGTCCCTTGTCTTGTAAATCATAATAGATGGAAAAAGTTAAAAGCCATAAATTGTCCCTCTAGATGCTCTCCCTAAGGTCTTGAGAGAAATGAAACGCTTCTCCATAAAAAAACAAGGACCTTTTAAAAGGAAAACACATAATTAATAAATGTCCCGCTTGTTAGGGGAATGCATTTGCAGTGTCTTTTACTTTCCTTGTACATGGCACTCTATGTGTTCCTAACTTCAAGTGGCATTGTGATGCTCCACACTTCCCATTGCACATAGCACTCAATGTTTTGGACCGTAATAAATTAATGGTAAATAAAAGGGCTTAGAAAAAGGTTGCATTGCAAATGAGCGATGCAGCACAACCTCCAGAAAGGCACTCGTAAAGAGACAATATGATCCCTTGAAAAGTCCAGAATCCCATGCCTAAAAGTGTTACCCAAATCCACCTCATATTCACTATATAACATGGACAGGGTCTTTTTTGGAAACACTCCTTGACTTGGGGATTTAATATGCCCAATAGGGCACCATGACAACCCTTCCATACTTAAATTTGGAAAATTTTATAAGATATTTAGGCATTTGCTTAGTTTGAAAAGGGGGGACTTGATGCACATGTTTGGGTGGTTCCTTTATTGAATGTGGCTTACTTCGAATGACACATGTGACTTGTGGACCCTTGGAGGGCATACTTGTTTGTTTTTGCAGGACCTTGCTCAGTGAAAGTTATCCATGGAGGAATTATGCCAGTTCGACCTTCATGACGGGTTGAAAACCCCAAGGATGGTGTTATAGCACAAAATGCCACACCTATGAATTTGTGCCATGGAATAACCCTTTCCCAATGCTTACTATACTTTTCCCTAAAAATTCCTCTCTAGAATCATTTAAAAAACATGCTTTAAGAGAATATATGTGAGTTTCCCTGGTGCAACACGTGGAAATCCATGTCTTTCCTCACTGCAACCCACGGATGCCCTCATTTTTGGTGAAAAATAAAATAATCCCATGATTTCGGGTGGGTTTTTCATATGGGCTCATTCCCCAATGACCCTTGCCCATACACAACAGAATTCAACTCCCCAAACCTCTATTAGAAGATATAAAACAACCATAGAGGGCTAAAGATAACAACACAAGTCCCTTGGTGCAAAGTTATTATGTCAGCATCTAGCAAGCCTCATTTCCATGTATTCTCTAAGAAATACCCCCTTTAATCTGGAAACTCCTTTTCCATAGATTCTTTCTCACTTTTGTGTGGCTATAGGGTGTCTCATTATCCCTATTTGAGTCATTGAGAGAAATCTGTATTGGTTGAGTTGATGCTTGAGGATTCTTGGAGGAACCCAGATAGTTCACTTCAAGACGATGCCTAAGGCTGGACATGGTTGTAACTTACCTTTTCCACTTGTTGATAATAAAGAGATTGTTTTCCCCCAGATTTTTCTTCATTGTAAATTTATTTGTATGCTTACTTTGAATCTGGCATCTAACATGCACATGTTTATGATTGTATAACTACTTTTGTTGTAGCCCTAGTTTTGTATCTATCTTACAGGTTGATTCCAACAGAAGATCAAGAGTTCTTCGACGAATTAGAATGGGGATCAACATCAAAAGGGAGAACAAGGTGCCCCTTCTTTTCTCCTCTCTATCCCTACCTTCTTCTAATTAAAGTAGTTATTTTCTTTGGTTTTTGTGTGCTTGTCACTGTGGGGAGACTTTCATCTCTTCCACTTGGTCTTGCTCTGTTGTGATTACGACCCACGATCACACAGGAAAAATCCCTTAAGCAAAATTGGCAACTCCACTAGGGATTCTCCTATTTTGGGTCGGTTGTAGGGTGGCTTGTTTGTCCTTTTTAATTCATGTGAGTTTTCTTGTTTTCCAAGCTTTGTTGCAAAGATTTTATTATCTGGAAAGTTTTCCATAAGTTTATGGGAGTCTCCCTATTGAAAGTCTTTTTTTATTTTTCCAATTTTACATTGTTATCCACGCTTTTCTGCGATATCAATCATGGATATCCACACTTTCACTGTGTATGACCCACAGACATCCGTGAGTCTTAGTTCACACAGCCACAAATCTATGTGCATTTTGTGAAAAAAAATATTTCTTCGGTTTCTAGGAGATTTTTGGGTTTCTTTGGGTTATCTTGGGCTTCCTAAGTTTGTGATTGCTTTGTATTATTGTGTCTAAGCTTGTGAAAACCTTCATATCAGAAAAGACCTTACTCTTGGTTTCCCAACATTCTTGGCTTATTTTTGGCTTGCATTTTGAAAAAAAAATCCCCCGCATGGCCAGGGGTGGCATGAATCGTGTATTCTACGGTTTCTTTTAGCATCTTTTGTTAGTTTTGCTTTGATAAAAAGAAAATAAAAAAACCTAGTTTTTTTGTTGGTTAGATCTCTTTCTTTCTTTGCATTGTTTGTATTGTTATTTGAAAAAGAAAAAGATATTAGCATAGGTTTTCATTTTCTTCTCATCTTAAAAGCATTTCAAAAGAAAAACAAGAAAAAAAAATCATTTTGTTTGTTTCTTTTCATTCTCTTGAAAGTTGCATTGTGCATTTTGCATTAGAAAAGAAAAATATGCATTTCAAGGTTTGAAGGATTGTTCATGCATTTTATTTTTGAAACTCTTTTTCATTTGAAGGATTAGTGTAAAGTTTTATTTTCCAGTGTTCTTATAAGTTTCATTTTTACAAGAGTCTCAAACAACATCAGTTGCACCTCCATACCCCTTGAGTAAAAACAACCTCTAAAACAAACTCTAAGCTTAAAATGTACTAGACTTTGTTTCTAGGGTTCACAAACAAGTTTAGGGTTAGGGCCTTGGATTAGGATTGGATATAACTCTCTAAGGCCATTGAACAAACATAGGAGTCTGATCTAGGGAGAGTCTCAAACCCAATTTTCGTATAAGTATAGATGAGAGCCTCCTCTAACACAAGAGTTAAACACGAGTTCATGTAAAGGAGAGTCGAGGAGATTTCCCCTCTGAAGCTTGACTAAGCGTAGCAGAGAGATCGTATATTAGGGGTTTTGTTGGTGCCTCTACCTCCGTGATAGGTGGTGCTTTTGAAGCTTCTGTCTTTGTTACCCTGCCCATACGTTCAATCTCGACTATCGATTGTACCCCCCGGACATTGACTGTGAGTTGGTGAACTTAGTGGATTTTCCTAGGGATCTCATAGGTGACTACGGGGGCTTGTTGTGGTACCTGGGAAGATTTTGTATCACACTTTTCAGTACTTCTGAAGGGTTCCTCGCAAAGCATGGGTGCTTGCACCAGATAAGAATGGTTAGTGGAGGTCAGGATAACTGCTTCTCACTCCTTCATTCATTGGTCCATGGGACTTAATCAACATGTGCCTTCGTACGGAAGGTCCCTTTCCACTTTTCCATTGCTTTGGACTTAGGACCTCATCCACCTAGGCTAAATATTTGGAAAAGTTGTTTGCTTGCAATGTTTCTCTTAGGGATTTTTATTGGAGTGTTTCTTTGTGTAGTTGGCCTTAGGTTGTTTCAGTGTCACCACTTTTGGATAATTGATTCAGAGTGCTTGACCAATCGTTCTGGTGGTTGGGAAAGACCCATGGTCTTTCTCTTGAAAGCATGGAGCCGCCTCCTAGAAGGCATGGGTTTTTATATCACTCGTTCGCCAGAGTCGGTGCATGAGACTTTTATGGACATGAACAATCCCGCAAGGGACAAACCCATGCATAAGAACGATATGGCCAAATTTCTTGAGGATACCAACCAAGGGACCCCTACCCAAGGGGATTCTTGTGCTTTTCCTTTCTTTGGAAAAGTTGGTTCCCCCTTGATGGCCACTTTGAACATTCCTGGGTTGAATGTAGGACTACCAATTTGGTTGTGGACCACTCTGAATGTCCTGAATTCTTTTGATGCTTCTCAGATAAGAACATTATGTCAGGGGCATTGTACATATTTCGATCCTTCACTTTCTGCATCTGTAAAGTTTACTTCTCCTCCTCCATCTTCTAGTGAAGGTACAACTACTAGTAACCAAAAGTCTAAAAGGAATAGGAAGAGGAAGAATAAGAAAAAGAAGTCACCAACCTATGTAACTCATGTTGGAGACCTGTCACCGGTCTCTGCAAGTCATGATGGGGGCAAGTGACCAGCCTTTGCTAGTCATGTTGGAAGCACAAGTCCAGTCAATACGAGTCATACTGGCATTCACTCTCCAATCTATGCTAGTCATGTTGGGGATTTGTCAACAACCTTTGTGAGTCATGTTGAAGACAAGAAACCAGTTAGTGTTAGTCATAATGGACAAACATCACCAACCTCTACAAGTCATGTTGGTGATTTACCACTAACCTTTGTGAGTCATGTTAGAGATAGGTAAACAACCTTTATGAGTCATGTTGGAGTCTTGTCACCAACCTATTCTAGTCATGTCAGGGGTACACAACCAGCCTCTATGAGTCATACTGGGAGAAAAATTCGAGTCACTATTAGTCATACTGGCATCAAGTCATCGACCTCTGCAAAGCATGTTGGAGTCTTGTCACTAACCTTTGTTAGTCAGGTTAGAGACGTGCAACCAGCCTCTACTAGTCATGTTGGGGGAAACCCATCGGCCATCGCAATCATGTTGGGGGCATTGATACGGTTGAGAAGCCTAGATGTATAGGATGTAATCCCAAGTTCCCTTGTAAGATTTGCAAAGGAAATCACCTGACTCGTTTGTGCCCTGCTATTTCCATGGCACAAGAGGTGTGGTCCTTGTCTGACGACCCTTCTAGTTATGAGTCATCTTTGGTTTCCCAACATTTTAATCAATCTTTGGTTGACAAAGTGGTCGTGTCGATGCAATCTTCGGCCGACACCACTCCTCTTTCATGGAGTGATGTGTCTTTTGACCATGTCCTTAGCATTTCCAATTTAGTACCTTCTGAACAAGGGCGCATTCCACTCTCCTCGAGTACACTCCCTCCAAGTCCTAGGATAGTTTCCTTCGATTGGAATGATCTTGTAGAGCCTCGCCTTCCTTCTTATACACCCTTCCAGATAATGGTTGGATTTAATAAATTAATCATTCGTCAAACTATTGTAGATGAAGGATCCTCTGCAAGTATTTTACATCATCGGCTTGGCAAGCTTTGGGTTCTCCCAAGCTTGTGTCAACTACTAGTGAGTTGTTGGCTTTCAACAGAAGACCTAGAGAATGTTTGGGGGTTCTACATCAATTTCATATCACGTTAGGTGGGAAGACTATCTGAGTTGATCTGTTAGTGATGCCAGAACCTTTAGACTTTAATTTGCTTCTTGGGCATGATTATGTGTATGTGATGAATGTTGTGGGGTATACGCTCTTTCGTGTGATGCATTTCCCTGACAACATAAGCATTTCCACTATTGATTAGTTTTCATTTGATAATAACCATCCTGGTTCATCTTTACCTCAGGCTTTCCCTTTGTGTGTTCCTAGTGTTTGAGTAGACTCTTCCCTGTCACAGGTGAATTGTGTGGCATCTTATCCTCAGTGTTCAATTTCTCCTTAGAAGGATCCTTTACAGTTATGTTCTCCTTCTAGAGACAAGGTCTCAGCAATTGATTAGGTGCTTTATCCGATGGGGGCATGAGATCCCTTGCTTCCTCCTATTGGCCCGAGTAATATGGAATTTCCTCTTGAGTTTGATATTGTTGTTTGTAAGACCTAGATCCCTCGTATTTGTGAGTTGTCAGGCCCCGGCTTCATGGATTTTGAGTTGCCTTCAGATGAGGTCATCCTTGAAACTATGATGATGGATCTTCAACCTCCTCTTGAACTGGAATCTTTACTGGTTGGATACCAAAGAATCCCTTGGCCTGATCCTAGCAATGGACTCTACCTGGAGAACTATGATGCATAAGACGCAAGGTTGTGTGTTCCTATGTACATATTGTATCTTTAGGGTTTCTTGTTTTCAAGCTTTGTATCCCTTAATACTTGTCTTTATCAGATATTTATATATTGGACTTATTAACTTTTGGGTAAGTGTTTTGGTCTTATATACAGGACTGTGGAGACATTTTTATTTGGTACCTTTCCATTCTATGTCAATCCATTATGACAGGTAATGATCTTGAAACTGGCATATAGGTTAGGGTGCATTTGACTCAAACTATTGTATTCTTAGTTACCATTGTCGTCTAAACCTAGGGTCAACACCATAAATGAACAATAAAACATTTCTCTTTGCTTAAGGCATCATTCGACTAGTGGTAGAGCCTACCTTCCATGGCAACTCTAGTATAGAATCATTTTGCATTCTGGTGCTCATGCTGCAAGTATGTTTCTAGGCTCGGGGGTCATGTTTAGTCCTATAATGAGTTTGCGTTTGAACTTCATGCTTCTTACTCTCTCTCATTCTGGCCTTTTTTTGCGGGACCCCTATCTTACATGTTGCTCCTCAACAGCATTATGGAGTCCATAACTAAGCTCTTTTTAGATTCCTTAAAATTGAAAAGATTGTCGAGTGACATTGTTCCTTGTACACTCATTAAATGGGTCTGAAGGAACGTATGTCCAGTGCAATTTTACCCCTTTTTTTCAGACTGGACAAGACTATTCACAAAAAAGGAATACTCTAGCCTACAGGCTAGAAGAGTTATCCTAAGTTGTGTTTTATACTTTTTCAGGCTCAAGGGACTAAATTTACGAAAAAGGATGAGGGAGTCCATATTTAATCTCTTTTCAGACTCCTTAAAATTGAAAATATCGTCGAGTGATCTTGTCTTTGTCACACTCATTAAAAAGGTTTTGAAGAGGCATCCTTTCAGTATAAGTTTAACCCTTTTCTGGACCAATTAGACTATATACGAAAAAGGATTAGTCTGGCCCTACTGTGACTGGAAGAGTTCTCCTTGGTATGATTTTATTCTTTTTCGGGCCCTGGAGACTAAACTTACGAAAAAGACCATTATGGGAAGTTTAATTTCCAAAGTTGAGACATATATGCATATGCATATTGACAACTCGCGCTTTTAGGCCTAAGGTTGATTTTAACATGTTGTTGTTGAACCAAATTGCCTATGCATTCCTATCAGTTCTCAGCCTTACATTTTATGCCTTTGTGACTTGACACCTTATCCCTAGAGGAGACATTTACTCGAGCGTCCTTATCCTACACATGCTTTCCTTGCATTGAGCATAGGTATGTTCCTTGCACTATGGAACTAGTTTGCTTTCCCACTACACTTGTTTCCTCCATTGTACTATAAGCATTCTTTTATTCTTTTTCAAGCTTCTATAACACGAAAAAGACCAAAAAAAAAAAATGGGAAACATCTAATCTCTTTTGTTGCAAATAGTCTTGTCACCCTTGACCAAACCACAATATTGAGTCAATATCTCATCATTTTGGGTTTAGTATGGCTTTAAAATACTTTTTCTCACTTTGAGTTTTTTCTCCCTCGATTGGTGATTCTTCCAACTATATGGAGCGTTTGTTGATACCTCTTGTGTCATAAATGTATCCCAGTTTATGAGTCATGTTGCCCAAGTCACATAACGTGTCATGCTTATGTTCAAAGGAAAATTTTCAACCTGTGTCGTTCATTTTGCAGTTATCCTTTGACCTTGCAAGTTGGCCTTCCCAATTTGAGTTGTATCATCACAAGTATCATTCTCTTCATCCGATCTCTTCCAAAACTTTGCCTTTCTTCCACCCCTCATGTTGGATGATGGACGATGCCTTAATGCCTTCCTTCAAGTGAGTTCCCTCCCATCGAATTCGATACATCTTCCTCTGGGAGAGGGATCTAGAGATATGTTTCGTACCTTGGGGCTTGTAGTCATCAGTGGCAAGTTCCCTCGCTATTGGCAGTGGGAATACATCAATGTCCCCTGCTTGATATTTTTTACCAAGTGTTCGATGCCAACTCATTTATTCACACATGTTAGATAGTACCATGGTACCTCGACTCTCATCATCATTATCAGTGGGTTGTATTGCGTTTGATAATGGTATACATCAACGATCGGTAATCAAATGATGTCTCACTACGTTCGACTTCGACTCATCTATTCACATAGTGTAGACTTGTAGGAGACCTCTTTTGTGATCCTTCTCGGATCATATGGTGCCACCTCACAGACATTGGTACTTGCATAGGATCAGTTTTTTCAATCTCTTGGTTCCATATATCCTCTGTTTTGGATCTTGGGACAGAGATCTACTGTGTATTCTTTGTGGTCATGCTTGCTACTTTATATTTATCACATGGATCCACTATGTATTGTTCATGGCCATGAACATTAGTCATACTTTCATATGTACCATGGATCCACAATGTATCTACTTTGGTGACCATTCTTTATCACTCCTGAGCATGGGTATGCCTGACTTGGGAAACAAAACTCTCGCTTGATCTTTGCTGACGGTATTGTTTTTTGGATCAGTTATTCGGGAGCCTATGTGGATACTTCGATGCATCCTCACCTCTCAAGTTCATAATGTATTTCATCTATCATTTTTCCCTTCTGACCTTACACATTAGGGGGCATATGCTATAGCACAAAATGACACACCTGTGCATTTGTGTCATGGCCAAACTCTTTCCCAATGCTTGCTAGAATTTTCCGTAAAAAGTCCTCTCAAGAATCATTTAAAAAACATTCTTTAAGAGCATATATGTGGGTTTCCCTAGTGCAACATGTGGACATCCGCGACTTTCCTCACTGCAACCCGCAGATGCCCTCATTTTTGGTGAAAAATAAAATAATCTCATGATTTAGGGCGGGATTTTCGGTTGGGATCGTTCCCCAACAACCCTTTCCCGTACACAATGAAATTCAACTCCCCAAACATATTTGGGAAGATATAAAACAACCATAGAGGGATAAAGAGAAGAACACAAGTCCATTGGTGCAAAGTTATGTTGTCAGCATCTAACAAGCCTCCTTTCCCTATATTCTCTGAGAAATACCCCCTTTAACCTGGAAACTCCTTTTCCAAAGCTTCTTTCTCATTTTGTGTGGTTATAGGGTGTCTCCTTATCCCTATCTAATTCATTGAGAGAATTATTTATCGGTTGATTTGATGCTTGAAGATTCCCATAGGAATCCAGACAATTGGCTTCAAGACGGTGCCTAAGGTTGGACAAGGTTGTAACTTACCTTTTCCACTTGTTGGTAATAAAGATCTTGTTTTCCCCTAGACTTCTCTTCATTGTACATTTATCTATATGCTTATTTTGACTCTAACATCTAACATGCACAGGTTTATGATCGTATAACTACTTTCGTCATAGACCTAGTTTTTGTTGATTTTTCAATAAGCTAGATTAAGCATGAAGTTCATTTCATTTTAGCATTTGTATTAACTATAAACAATAATGTTGCAGCAACCAAGATCACAAGAACAAACACCATGCACAAGAACACAAGAAGTATCCTAGGAAACCCTTCTAAACAAGGGAAGAAAACCCAACCAAATCCTTTTCTATATTCTTCAAGAGAAAGACCTTCACCACCAATAAGACCTAGCACACAAGAGGGTGCTCAAACTCTAGAATACTAGCGCCCAAGAGAGGTGCACACCTTTTTCCAAGTAGATGTACTTGCTGAAATTTCCAAACTCACCTGAAGGATATGTTTCCTCAATGGGGAATTTACCTTTACTTATACTAACCAGAGCCTGTCAACATAAGTGTCTATTGACACAACAAGGCCGACCTCACTAGCTTATAATATAATTAATATTAAAAATATTAATTATCTTTTACATCAATTAGCAGTCACATTAAGGTGGGGTCGACCTGTACCCTTTACATTACAATTAGGGTTACATGCAGGTCTGACTCTTGGACAATATATCAAAGGATCTGATACACCCACTAGTGCTCATCCACTAGGGGCACATCCATAGGGATGTCTATATCTCTGTCTCACTACATTACACAGAAGAACCGGATCTTCACACGTTCACCTGTGCTCGTCCACGGGCACGTCCACTCTACATATCTTCTTTCCCACTGCCTCACATAGGAGAATCATGTGGAGTTTTCTCGTCAACTCTGCTTCTCAGAGGAGGCTAATACAACATCTTCATTTATGTTCACATGACAATGCACCCAACACTTTGAAATTTCACACGTTCACCTTGTGCTCAGCCACAGACACGTCTAACTCAATAGATCGCCTTTACCACTGGATAATCATCTGGAGTTCTTCTCAACTCTCCGAATGGAGGAGGTCATCTCTACATTCTAGCTCTATCTCGGGCATGAACCACGTACCCTTCTTAGGGGCTTTCTCTCAAGTTTGTAAGTTGAGAGAAAGACTCACATAGCTGCAATGATCCACATCTCACAGGTTTGTAAGCTGGAGAATGTCTCACGTAGTTGCAATCATCGACACTCACTCTCATATAGGGAGGCATTCTTCATCATGCTAAGTCTCACACGGATGTACTCTGAATTTTGTCTTGGCTGGCGTCATCAGTACTCCCTCTCAACTAGGAAGGCATTCTTCACCAAGTTATTTTGGTGAAAATGTCTGCAATCTTCTCATGTGTAGGAAGGTACTGCATGTGTACTATTTTTCTTCTGCATCATATCTCTGATATAAGAATATTCCATCTCATCGTGTTTCAATCCATCAAGAAACACTAGGTTCTCAAGGAGCTTTATACATAGCTCTTGGTTGTCATCATAGGGTCCATCTCATGCTCAAGTAAATCTGTCAGAATCTTGTGAAGCCATACTGCTTCGCATACTCAATGATACATACTATGCTTCTATGGTTTTCAAGACCATAGAGATTTTGTTTTCTGCCACATCCGGAAAGCATGGCAAACTTCATGTTAGAACATCAACTAGATGTGCTCTTCTAGACCACTATACTTTCTGCTCAATCTGAATAGGCATATCCTGCAAACTCAAGTTCACATTGGAGGCATATCTCATGCCATATCCAACTATGCCTCGTATATATATCTTAATACATGTTTTGTTGTTGTCTAGTGAGTCTGTCTTGCTTGACTCATGAAATGACTAAGCACATTCAATGCATGGCATGAATCAGGTCTAGTGTTAACCAGATACATCAGTGATCCAATCAGTTGTGGATCAATCTCATCTGAATCATCATCAATATTATTCTTTAAATCCATCACGGTGGATTTTGCATTCTATCATACTTGCACTTATTTAATGTTTTCACTGTATATTTTGCTCGACTCAGGAAAATCTCATCGGTCCTCTGTCATACGTCTTGTCCCAAGAAGTGGTGCATCATACTCAGATTCTTCATCTCGAATTCAGAAGTCAAGGATTACTTGTATCCAACAACAAGGCTTTTTGAATAAGTCATCAAAATCAGGCTCTTGTCACCAACATTGTAATGATATAGATTTTGATCAACAACACTCTTGCTGAAATCCAAACTTGTAAAATTTTTATCTATCTGATATAGTTTCCAACTCATGGATGGTAGTACAGATGGAAGTGTATCAGGTTTACTAGATAAAGTGTCTCATTATAGACAACTCCCTCTGTTTTGTGAGAAACCTTTGGCTATAGATTTCATTTTGTATTTCTCGACACTTCCATCAGTTGCATGCTTGATCTTATAGATCCACTTGGAAGTTACCACAGACTTCCATTCTGGTCTTTGAATAATATCTTATGCATCATTATTTAAAATATATTGGTATTCTTCTATTATGGAATCTTGCCATCCATGTTCTCTTGATGCTTTCTCAGGATGAGCCTTTGAGAGGCTTGTATGTTTCTTTGCCTCTTGCAAAGTGAGTCTAGGTAGGCATTTTATGCCCTACTACAATACTATAAACATATCAACTGGATCAACTGGATCAACTGGAATAATGTTTGTCTCCCTATGAACTACTGAAGGGGGAGAAGGTATTGTCTTACTGTTAATCTCCATCTGAGATTCTCTGGATCTTTGAAAGACTATCTCTTCTTCAAGGACAACGTCTATGCTTGTCTCAATCTTTCTCTGACTAGGAATGTCGATCTCGAATGTCTTTGAAGATTCAATGTATCCTTTCTTTCTAAAGGATCTAACTTGAACTTCTTCTCTTTGGGTACATG